>QARZ01000578.1:158471-186930 GCA_013407115.1 Glycine latifolia
ACTTGATAAAGCTGGATATTCTTTTAAATTTGGTAGTGGATGTTTCAATTTGTTTAGACATAACTATTTAATTGGTAATGGTATGTTATGTGATGGATTATATAAATTGAATCTTGATAATCTTTTTGCTGAAACATTTATAACGATGCATCAAAATGTCGATACTAAACGTTGTTTAGTAAATGAAAGATCTGCCTACTTATGGCATAAATGTTAGGGACACATTTCCAAAGAAAGAGTGGAAAGATTAGTAAGGAATGGAATCCTTCCGAAATTAAATTTTACTGATCTAATTGTTTGTGTAGATTGTATTAAAGGTAAACAAACAAAACACACAAAGAAAAAGGCCACAAGAAGTAGTCAGCTTCTTGAAATCATACACATAGATGTTTGTGGACCGTTTGATGTTAACACTTTCAATAAAGAAAAAGATATCATCACCTTCATAGATGATTTTTCACATTATGGCTATATCTATTTGCTGCAGAATAAATCTCAAGATGTAAATGCATTAGAGGTTTGTATTAATGAAGTGGAAAGACAGTTAGACAGAAAGGTGAAGATTGTTAGGTCTGATAGGGGTGATGAATATTATGGACAGTATGATGAAAGTGGACGACATCCAGGTCCATTTGCTAAATTCCTAAAAGAACGTGATATTTGTGCTCAATACACAATGCCAGGTATACCACAACAAAATGGTGTATCAGAAAGGCGTAATAGAACCTTGCTAGATATGGTTAGGAGTATGATAAGCTATTCTTCTTTACCCATTTCATTGTGGACCTATGCTCTAAGGACTGCCATGTATCTATTAAATAAGATTCCTAGTAAGGCAGTTTGAAAGACTCCTTTTGAACTATGGACTGGAAGGAAACCTAGTCTAAGGCACCTACATTTTTGGGGGTGCTGGGCAGAAATTAGACATTATAATCCACAAGAAAAGAAATTGGATGCAAGAACAATCAGTGGCTTTTTCATTGGTTATCTAGAAAAGTTGAAGGGGTATAGATTCTATTTTCCTAATCATACTACAAGGATTGTTGAAACTGGAAATGCTAGGTTCATTGAGGAAGGAGATGATAGTGGGAATGAACCACCACGTAAAGTGGAGATTCAAGAAGTAGGAGTGCAAATTCCATTAACGTGCATCTCTTATAAAGGTGTCATTCCTCATGTTGTTGTACCGATTAACAATAATGAAGAACAACACATGAATGATACCACTAACCATAATGAAGCTGTACTGAATGAACCAGATGAATGTTAGGACTTTTTGGCAAGCGTACCAATTGTCGTTGTAAGTTACAAAATTTATAAAAGTTCGTCTCCACAGGGACTTGTGCTACTCAGTTAATCCAAATAGAATTTAACAGTTTAATAGTTATGTACAACGAGTATGGTCGAAGTTTTGATGATTTTACGGAAATAACGAAAGATTACGGAAGATTACGGAAACTAATAAAACGAGTTTAATTCAGGAGAAGTGTAGGATTTGGATTTCATCATTCATACCTTGGTATCCAATTAATATTACCATGTATAAATCATTTTCTATTCTTATTGATGCACACTATGTTAACCTCGAATCGATTCCTCACAATCGAGTTCTAAGGATATTTTACTGAATATCGATCCCTCGCATACAAAGTAAATATCCCAGCATTAAGAATTATAATTGCGTGCTTTTATGCAATCAAAACGGTACGCCCTATTCCTAGCGATCGTAACGTAATGAGTAAAATTATTCAGTTCAAATCCTAAGAGTACTTTCCAGTTAAACTTAGAATCCAATTTCATGAAACTAGTGATCAAGTAGAATCAAGCATTAAGAACGGAATAAATTTACTAATAATAAATAGAAAAGACTAATGCATAAATAAATATTAAAGGAGATACTTAAAAGTAGAAGATTACATCCAATCCATAAGAGAAACTAACCAAGTATGGAGAGAACCTCCTTAAGAGAAGAATTGATGAAGGGCCCCATCACCGCTTCTTTCCGGCAGAGTCTCCACACTAAATCTCACTTCTCTCACTTCCCTAACCTACCTAATACTACTATTTACTACAAAAACTAAAGAAAAAACTTAAAAGAAGCAAAGAGGAGAGAAAAATGGAGTTGAGAGAGTTTGAGAGGGATGGATTTGGCCTTGGGGGGTGTTTGGCTATTTATAGAGGGAGGTCTTGCCGCCTTTGGTCGCCGAAGCGAGCCATTTTAGGCTATTTTACTCGCCCAAGCGAGTTAAGGTCCACTTGCATATCTTTTTACACGTTTCCAGCTGTCCCAAGTGGCCCAAGTTGGCCCAATTGCGTTTAACTCGCCCAAGCGAGTTTCCCATGTGTATTTCACTCGCTTAAGCGAGTTAATGGTACCTGGGCTATTCTTTTTGGGCCTTTTGTTTTCTGCACCTCCCTGTTTGCTTTCTTCAGCCAGATCTGCTTGCTTTTTGTTTACGGAAGCCCCAGAAATTCACGGAATCTATCAAAATTTAAAACATGTTGGATTAATCTTCTGAAATATGACGAATGACATTTATGCAAGCATTAGGAGCTATTTAACTAGGTTTAAGGTAATTTTATAATAAAAAACTTATGAAATCAAACGATAAGTGCCCGCATTTAAAACATGATTTTAACTAATATAGGGCACTTATCAATGAACCCATGGTGAAAGAACCACAACAAATAACATTAAGCAGGCCTCAAAGAGAAAGGAGACCAACTATTCCTAATGATTTTGTGGTTTATCTACAAGAACATTAATTTGAATTGGGAATAGATAAAGATCCAATTTCATTTTCACAAGCCATGAATTGTAATAATTCTGATGAATGGTTAAATTCCATGAAATATGAGTTGAAATCCATGGAACATAATGAAGTATGAGACCTTGTTGAATTACCTGAAGGTTGTAAGAAAGTTGGTTGCAAGTGGGTCTTCAAGACCAAACTTGACTCTCAAGGTAATTTAGAACGACACAAGGCCCGACTTGTTGCAAAAGGATTCACTCAAAAGGATGGAGTTGACTTTAAGGAGACCTTTTCACCAGTCTCTAAGAAAGATTTATTAAGAATTATCATGGCATTGGTGGCTCATTATGATTTAGAGCTACATCAAATGGATGTGAAAACGACATTTCTAAATGGGAATTTAGAAGCAGATGTGTATATAGACCAACCAATGAGGTTCGTAGAAAAGGGAAAGGAACACATGGAGTGTAAACTTAAGAAGTCAATATATGGACTTAAACAAGCTTCTAGGCAACAGTACCTTAAGTTTAATGATACCGTTGTCTCCTTTGGATTTAAGGAAAACACCATTGATTTGTGTATATATCTAAAGATCAGTGGGAGTAAGTTTATATTTCTAATATTGTATGTTGATGATATCTTGCTTGCAACTAATGATCTCGGACTCTTGAATGAGACCAAGAAGTTTCTCTCTGGTAACTTTGAAATGAAAGATATGGGTGAGGTGACCTTTGTGATAGGGATACAAATTTATCATGATAGATCACAAGGATTGTTGAGTTTGTCTCAGAAAACATATATAAATTAAGTTTTAGAGAGATTTAATATGGAAAAATGCTCATCATCACCTATTCCAATTCAGAAAGGAGACAAGTTTAGTCTCATGCAATGTTCTAAGAATGATTTGGAACGAAAGGAAATGAAAGAGTATGAAGTAGTCAGTAATTGTTGCATCCACCATGGAAGCTGAATTTATGGCATGCTTTATGGTTCAGGCTAAATGGCTACGAAATTTTATTTCAGGGCTTAGAATAGTCGACAATATTGACAAGCCGTTGAAAATTTATTGTGATAATTCTGCAACAGTCTTCTTTTCTAAGAACGACAAATACTCTAAGGGTGCTAAGCATATGGAGTTGAAATCCTTTGCCGTTAAAGAAGAAGTTCAGAAACAGAGAGTGTCAATAGAGCATATCAGCACCAACCTTATGATAGTTGATCCCTTAACAAAGGGATTACCGCCCAAGATATTCACTAGTCATGTGTATAATATAGGCATTATGTCTTCTAGCGAATGTTAAGCTCTACTAGTATTTATTGTTTATTGATACTTTGAATTCAATAATGTGTAAGCTTATGAAATTTTTTGTTTTCAAACTTATGTTCACGTGCATGAATGAATGATATTTTGAACAATAGAATTTGCCTTTATAAAAGACATTATTGTATGCTTTCCTTTAAAGTATCATGTTGGGAAAAAGAGTTGATATGGTAGTACATGGAAGGAATTATGCTAATATGTGAGAGTGTAGAACCACCTTGACTCTTCTTGGCTCTATTTCTAATTATGACTTATGATGAGACCAATGTATGGTAATCTTTAGCCGAATGTGCACATCAAGTCTTATATTTGGCGAATCATGTAGTGGCGTTTTCCACATGAGCCAAGTGGGAGAATGTTAAATATATCTGTTAGAAGTGGCTCATGTGATTTGAACAAGTCAAATATAAGAAGGGCTAAAAGGTAATTTTGTTTATTAGTGACCTGATTAGTGGGAGGTTGCTGAGGAAGCAGTTATAGTAACTTGCATGATGGAAGCAGTTATAAAAGGACTAGGGTAAAACCCTTCATCTCTGCCCAAAAAGAAAAGGTTCTGAGTTTTGCCATCAAGAATTGAAGAGAGACTTAGAATAAGAGGGTGAAGAGATTGACAAAAACTATTCCGCATTGAAGAGTTCTCAGTCACTAGTTTGCTGTCAAAAGTCATTTCATTTGCTGTCATCAACCATGGACAGAGGTTAGTGTCCTCATCATTGTTTACAAAATGTGAAACTCATGAATTCTTAAAGATCCTATTCATGTTATTAACATGATTATTGTTTACACTGATTCTTAACATACCAGATACCCTAACAAGCATAAGTCACACCATCTAAAATGAGATCCTTCACTTAAGGGCTCCAAGAACCTTCCAAGAGAAACATAATTCTATAGCTGGAGATTATGTCAATAACAAATGAAAGACTATCTCTAGACCACTTCCAAATATAATGAGCAAAAGCAAACCAAAAGAATAAATGTTCCATTGTCTCAGTATTGGCAAGACAGTAGCTGTAAGTCAAGCCTAAAGAACAATGTCTCCTTTGGAGTTGATCATCAGTAGGGAGCTTATTATGTAGGAAATGCCAAAGAAAAAGAGTTTCAGAGGATAGGATACAATTCAACCAGATAGTCTTAAAAATAGGTTATTGATTTGAAGGAGACTTTAAGAAAAGAAAAAATTCTTTCAAAGAATGCTCACTAGAATCAATATGTTTCCATATCAACAAATCCTCCTGAGGATGGACAGTGATAGGGATGGTCAAAATATCATTTGCAATGCCAAGGAAAGAGTCCACATTTTGTTGGGGGGAATGCCATGCCAACTAGACTATATAATCAAACACTTGAGCTTACAAAGAAGAAACCACCTGTGATGGTAAATTTAAATGAGCAGAGATCTTATCATTAAGCCATTTATCATTCCAAAAGTGGATCTTCAGGCCAAAGCCAATTATCCAACTAGAATTATCATAAACAATATGCATAAAATGACGAGTTGAGGACCAAATAGCATATTTCACATACTACAAATGATTATTTTGTAAGAAACGAGTCCTCAACATAATAACCCAATCCTCACTCGAAGATAAAATCATCCAGCTAAGCTTGAGCATTGAAGCCTCATTAAGATCTTTGAATGAACGCAGGCCCAACCCCCTCCTACCATGGAGAGCAAACTTTAGCTCAAGAAACTATGACTAATTTTTTTAGTTCCAATGTTCCCTAACCATAAAATATTGCGAATCCAGCTCTCAACTTGATTAAGAAAGCTCGGGGCCATGCATAGACATGAAACGTGTAAGCTATCATACCTTGAATGATAAAGTTAATTAATTGAGCTCTTCCCATTATGGCTAATAAGGCACCCTTCCAAGTTGTGAGTTTGGACTTGATCTTGTTTACAATGGGTTGGAAGTGACAAGTTTTTGGGTGCCCAATGAAAATAGGTGCACCAAGATACATGAAAGGAAGATTTCCCAATGACATACCGAGAAAACTTTTAATATCCCCCATCTGACGGAAAGATTTCACCCATTCAAAAATCTTACACTTTGCAAGACTGAGAATTTGTCCTAATGCTTCACAGTATATGGAAATAAGTCCAGAAGATGACATAGACTATACTTCATACCTCTTCAAAACACCACAAGGTCATCAACATAAAAAATGGCTAATAGCTAGGATTGAATCCCCTTGGAGAAGCCATTGGAAGAACTACTTTAGCTTTCTAAAAGCAAAGTGATGGAACAACTCGACACCTCTTTAGCCAAGCAAAAAGAAGAGGTGACAGTAGGTTCCCTTGGCACACGCCTCGCTTACAACCGAAGTAACAAACAATCTGACCATTCACTGCAAAGGACAAATTTTGCTGATCTAAAATTATATCAATCCAATTGCAAAATCTCTGGAGAAAGCCAAAGGACTTAAGAACACCCAAAAGAAAATCCCAATCTAGAGTATCAAAGACTTTTTCAATGTCTAATTTGATGGCATGGTTTCCACTAAATGTCTTTTTATTGAGTAAATTGAAAGCTTTAGACGTTGAGCAAATGCACTCTTCAATGTGTCTCCCGCGATTAAAACCTTGTTATGGGGAAACAATTTGAGAAGCAATGACAATAAGCCTATCAACTTTAACTTTGGTGATCATCTTAAATTAGAAACTTGCTTATGCAATGGGCCTGAATTTTCAATGGCGTCCGCCCCTAGAAACATAGGAAGAAGAACCATTAAGTTCGAGTTCAAATTAGGCAGGAGCCAATCTTGCATAAAAAATTGAAGCGCTGAGTGATATACATCATTACCTATAACCTCCCAAAAACATTGGAAAAAAATAGCCTCCAAACCTATTCGGGCCAGGAGCTCCTAAACCATTCATACTAAAGACCGTAGATTTCACCTCGTCTTTAGTCAGGGATATTGGTGAGCATTGCATTTTCTTCACTAGCAACCAACGTTGGGATTGATTTCTCAATGAGATCATTAGGATTGCATGAGTTATCAAATGCATAAAGGTTGGTGAAAAAATCGACCACTTTATTCTCTTAAGACTCTAACAGTCTATCCGGATCTCGAAGCATAGGCTTGGAAGATGAAGCATGCTTTAGTTTAGTCATTCTATGGAAAAAAGAAGTGTTGCGATCCCCATGATTCACCCAGTTTAAACGAGACTTTTCTTTCTATAAGTTCTCCTCAAATGAAAGATCTTATTGAAGCACTCTTTGAGCCTCATTTTTTTCCCATGCAATTGATTAGAGAAGCCTTTAAGATATTCATTTACGCTGAATCAAATCAACCTTGGTTGAAGCTTTAAGAAATTTTTGATGTACATTACCAAACACTGATTTATTCCAAGAAGTAAGCTCCACTTTCAACAATTTTAGTTTCTAACGAAGCACGAACACAGGACAACCCGAGATGGGTTTTCCCTAAACTTCCTTGACCAATCGCAAAAAATCCTTATGCTCAGTCCATATTTTATGAAATTTGAACATGGGAGGAAAAGACTTTACTTAATCAAACACCGAAAAAGGAGAGGATGGTGATCCAAACAGTTACGAGTTAAAGTGCAATAAGATAACTTCTTCCAAGAGTATAGCCAAATATCATTACATATCATCCTATCAAGACGAATATTAATACTATCCCGAGTAACCCTGCCATTACACCAGGTATATCGAGCTCCTTGAGTGTTTAAATGTATTAGTTCATTCTCATCAAACCAACTCTGAAAATCTTGACAAGACTCCCGAAGGGCAGGGTGGCCTCCCAACTTCTCATGGGCTCCAAAAATGGCATTGAAATCTGCCATGTAGTCCCAAGGACCAACATTCATCTGCAACAAATGGGATAGATCTTCCCATAGTTTCTTTCGATGTACATGAGATGTGGAGGCATATATAGCAACAAAAGAGAAGGTTTGGCCATTAAGAACCAAGGAGAAAGAACATAATTGATCTAAAACTGAAATAATCATCAGATTTAAATGTTTGACACAAAAGCACCACAAACTAGGGGCCAAAGAATTTCTAGTTTTTAACGCCAACCGCTAATTAAGATCAAAGAATCCTAATAAGTGGCTCAAATACTGTCTACATCCACCCAGGGTTCTGCAATGAACAAAAACTCTGTGATGTTGCAAACAAAAGTTGTTGAGAACTAGCATGGTTTCTAAGTTACCAGGCCTTTTTCATTCCAATAAAGGAACTTCATTAGGCAAGGCATTGAGGTCCAGCCCGCGAATAGGTGTTTGTCTTCCTAGGTACTGACTTTTCCAATTTTCTCCTCTTTTTCTTCTGGATTTTGAAATAACCAGTGTGAATTGCTCCTCACTTTTAAAAGCATATTCCCATTGAATACCCTTATCTTGTTGAGCATCGTGCAACATTTCATCCTCCTCATATGAGGCATCTCCTCATAACCTCAAGTCCTCGACATCCTGTAAGTTATTCTTTTTGAAATTCTACTGTTATAATTGTTCCTCAAGTTGATTTGCCAAGCACTGAAGTTCCGTCTATTCTTTATCTACGTTACATCTTAGCCTCTGAACAACAAACATAGTACTGTTATTTAGTGTAGGATATTTGTTTTATAACACTATTTTCTTCTTTTATTACCTAGCAGCTTAAACTTTTAGGAAACACTAATTTCTTCTTTTGCCAACTTGCCAAATATTATTAAGGTGAATCTCAACTAGTTTTTGCATTATGCACCTAACAAGGGCCTATTTTGCATTCTTGGAGGTTTTGTTCAACATCCACATCACTCTTGTATTAATTAAACTTGGACGCAAAAACCTATATGCATATATGGTTGGCTCCAATGTTGTCAAACTCGTAACTCGGAAGAGGAACAAAAAGGGGATAAAAGATCATGACTCGAGATTGTAACAAGACTCATAAGAATTATATGAATATATAAAAAAAATATTTACAAACATACATATACATAAAAATTAATATAGACAAGTAATAAAGGGAATAACTCAAAATAAAGCAAAAAGTCATAACTGATAACATAATTTATCATAAGTCATAACATAAAAGTCATTCAAAATAAATTCAAAATTTAGTGGCAAAAATACACAGAGACAAAGAGAAGATGCAGAGGCAAAGAGAATGAGGAAACAGAGACAAATAAGACACAAAAGAAGGACCAAACAAAGACAAAGAGAAGATGCACAAAGAAGGACCAAACACCAAATTCCAAAAAGAGAGGAGACACAAAGACAACACTTACCAGTTACAGAGAGGACACACAAAGACAACACGTAGAGGACCATTGTCACAAAGAGGAGACGTAGAGACAACACGTAGAGAAGGACCATTGTCAATGGCAACTGAGTGAGCCGACGACGTAGACGACAACCGGTGGCAAAGTGGTCGACGGTGGAGAAGACAACCAATTGCAGAGTGGATCAACGACAACAAGGGGGAGTAAACAAAATATTCTAAGACGGATCTTGAAGTATCGATTTTTGCATCTGGAACCCCATAATAGGGTCTTCAATTTCATTTTTGAACTTGTTAGAAAACCCGATTGATAACGAATGTCGAATCGCTTCAAAAGAATTAAAACTATGATAATTCTGTAGCACAAGATTAACCTAAGTCGACTCAGAGATACAATCAATTTGGTTCCAACTTTAATTCATTGATAAACAACAATGGGACTTTTATCGAAAAGTTTTCATACAATGAACAGAAATTGCAGAAACACAAACTAGAATTGAAGAAAAGTGTAGAAACTAATAGAATTGATAAAAGTTGTTGTAAAACAGATTCAAGAATATCAATCAAATTCACCAAACCAAGCAAAGTGAATTATCATAGTTCTCAGATAATGATCATATTATGAAGGTTCATTCAATGTCAATAGAAGCATTTCAATCAAATTAACTCCTAAATCAATTGAAATCACAAACCAGATTGAAATATCATTCAAATAATATGTGATTAAAAATCAAAATTAGGAAATGAATCCAAAACCTAATCCTTTTTCAATCCTAAACACATTCATAATCATGAAATCGAAGAGAGGATTGAAGAAGAAAATGAACATTCACACATAAATTGAAATACCAAACCAAAACTCAAATTTTCCTTGCTTGGACTTGAACATTTAATTGATTGATTGTTTAGTCTTTCATATCATCATCAGTCGAAGAGCCACAGAATTTGTGTAAGGAAATAGGAGAACAGAAATGCAATGAAGAATAAAACTGAAGAGAAATGAAGAACAATTGAGAGAAAAAGAGAGAAAAAATTTTAATTCTGAAAACTTGCACAAGAAACTAAAATTTTGTTTGTACCAAATGAAAAATAACTCACTAACTAACTAATTAAGTACACTAATATATAGTGACTGAATCAGTAGGAAGGATGGGGCCTGATTGGGCCCATCTAATCTAACTAACTATGCTAATTACACTAATGAAAGCCCAACTTGTTGCCAAAAGCTTAAGTGTATAGGTTCTGACTTCCAAGCTTAAAATGACCCTCACGATGATAGAATTGACCTTAGCTTATCTCTGACAAAATTGTAGTTCTTTTCCTTATCTTTTCAGGGACTACTCATATGCTCCATTTAGAGTTATGTAGAATTCTCTAGGTCCTGCACAAGGAAGATAAGTTAAGTAAGCACAAAATTTGAAAATAAACAACAATTATCAATTAAGCCCAACTGTTTGCCTAAGACAAAAACTGAGTTAAAGTGAGAAAATAAAAGTCTAAGAGAAGTCAAATAAGCTAAGAAGAATTAATAATATTAAACTAAAAACTCTCAATCAAAATACCACACACTTTATCTTTTAAACTGCTTGGCAAAACTAAAAGAAATACTAAGAAGGAAAAAAAATCAAACTAAAGTAAACCACAAACTAAAAGAAAGGTATGAACAATGCATACACATTTTTCAATGAATCCTAACAATTCACAACAGTGAGAAAGATGAAACAAATGGAAGAATGATATCAAGGTAACAAACAATCCATGAACACATGATCACCAAGTGGCAAGTGAAAAAGTAGTCAACTTAAAATTAAGAATGCACCAAGGTGATATAAATCTCTCAAAGAATAATACTTAACTTCATCTAATGTGTATGGGTTTGTGTTTACACTCAAACACCACATGTAACTAGCACATTCAAATATTGACAAAACTCTTATTCATTCAACTTGAAATACACATGTATCAAAAGATCAAAATAACTTTTATTGGTTTGTAATGTATGGCTTAGGTAAAGGGTGGATAATAGAGGAATATTTAGGCTAAAACTAAGAGAAAATAGGGGAAATTGAGGATAAGCCAACAAGTAAAAAAAAAAGAGGTAAAAACAAAGAAATAATGTGAAGAACAACAAAATTGTAATAAAAAGAACTTACAAGGATGAAAATGAACCACAACACATTTTTACTACAATTTTTTTCTTCTTTGCTTGTACTTCTTACTTCTTTTTCTTTGTTTATACATTTTTTTCTTTGAACCTTTTCTTTTTAAACTCTTTCTTTTCTTTTCTTTTTCTTTTTCTTTTTTTCCAAATCAAAACAAAATACAAATTCCCCTCACTTGTTTGAAATCCACTCCCAAAACAACTCCAAGGCCCATTTTCTCCCTAAAGTTAGGATAACATGATTTTCCACTTTTTGGTTTGTTATGAGCTCCACAAGAAAGAAAAGGTTAAAGGCTCAAAAAGGGTAACAATGGATATCAATGCAAGGATAGGTTTATTTGGCTAGTGGCTAAAAAAAGAATGACTAAATCATCTCAATCAATGCATGTGCAACAAGAAATGACAAGAGAGGCAAGGCAAAACATAGAGAAATCTAGCACAAGGGTGAAATAACACATGAAAGAACATGAATGGAATAATGTGATTTATCCACAAAGGCCCAAAAACTCACAAGGCATAATTCTATGACACATGATCCATCTTAAATTTTATTTTCCAAGCCTACTTATCACTTCCACAATTGCAACAATGATTCACATTAAGCATGAAACCTCTCAATCCAACAAAAAATGGTACATTTCTCACAATTTATACAAGTTAGAAATCATATGAAAAACATGAAAAGTGCCTAAGTTCAACAAAACTCAGAAAACAAAAATTGCAAAATGTTTAATTTTTTTATTTTCTGTATATAAAAACAGTAAAACAAAACAAATATAGCAAAACAATAATAGAAACAGATAAAAATAACATACAGATACAACATACAAACTCAAAAACTAAAACAGAATACAAAAAATAGAAAATAACAACAATACAAAAAATAGAAAACAGATAAAACAGAAAATAGATTTTGTAATCCTTCCCCCCACACTTGAAATGCACATTATCCTCAATGTGTGCATGCAATGAAATGCAAACAAAGTGACTACAAATAAAAGAAGGAAAAAGGCAACTTCTCAAGTGTCATTCAAGGCACATCATCACATAAAATTGGCAAGATCAAAGAGATGTCTGCCACAAGCTCATTCTCCATTTGAGGGCTCTCATGAAATAATTTGAGTTGGTGACCATTCACTTTGAAGACTTTACCGATAAATTCATTTTTAATCTCAACTGCACCATGGGGAAAAACATTAGTATTAACAAAAGGTTTATCCCATCTAGATTGAAGTTTACCGAAAATAAGCTTGAGGCAAGAGTTAAACAAAAACACTTTTTGGCCAATATGGAACTCCTTCCTGTGAATCCTAGAATCATGAAACAAGGAGAAAGGCTTTATGAGGAGCTGAAGGTGTACAAGCGAGAAGCAGTGAAGCAGCATGAGAAAGGCTTCTCTAGGGCCGTACGCCAAGCTGGTCTCTTTGTGAAGGACCTTGACTTGGGTCAGTTTGATCCTTTCAAGGTTGTGAAGGATGGCGCCTTGGTCGATGAGGAGGATCTTGGTTCTGCTGAGGAGTCTGCTAGTGATGCAGCTGATATATAGGCTGCTTTTGTTTACGCTTGTTTTTTCTTCTTTTTTCTTTTGCACTTTTGGTCGTTGGATGGCCATGTAAATTTTTTACTACTTTAATGAAAGTACTCCTTATTTCTTCATCTTCGTCAATCTTCTTTACATTGCATGCTGCTTAATAAATCACTTGAATAATATTTGTCATCAAACCAACTTAAGATGTTCTATTGCAGTAATGTCTTGTCATTTTTGAGTGATTTGACGTATCAGTATTGCTTGCTGAATTATCAAGTGATTGAAGTAATGTCGGGTTCCTGTTTATGCAAAAATAGCTAAGACTTTAGCTTTTCCTGTCGAGGCTCCCGTAGCTAATGTGTGCTAAGAGTGTATCTTAGACTTAGAAATGTCGAGGGTTGACCATGGACATTTGTGTTGAACTTTTGCTTCTACAAATGGTTAAGTTTCTAGCCTGAATTGTCAAGGTTCTGCATAAAGAGAATACCAAAAGTGCCTATTGGGTTTACAATGTCGAGGGTGGACTCTTTTGTTGAGGTTGCCACCGAATGCAAGTACCAAGAGTTTTCTCAGGTTTGAATTGTAGAGAGCGGACCTTAAGCAACTATTCTTGCAAAATAGATGATCCTATGTTGCTAAGATTCCATAGGAGTTAGTACCAAGAATGTTTCTTGGGTTTAGCGTGCCAAGGGAGCCTTGGACTTTGATACACCAAAGATACTTCCTTGGTTTTTGTATGGCTCGTATTCCTGCACAAATAGAATTTATGAGCACTGAAATCATCAGAGTAAAGCTTTAAATACATCAAGTTTCTGTAATGGATAATGGAGTGAATACGAGGTTGACCACGGATGGTCCCCAAGCTTTGATAGTTGTAAGTTATCCAAGGTGGTTGATAACTATGTTGGTCAAGGATGGACCTTGCCAAAATCTGATGATTACTATGGTTTGACCATGTCGAGGTTCCATAGTCTATAATAGTACCAAGAGAGTTTTCTTGGGTTTGGGAGACCAAGGACGAACCCTGATCTTTGTGCGCCAAGTATGCATCTTGGGCGTTATGTTCCTGAGAACTTGTATTCCTGCAAGGAAGAAATATGACAGTGATAACATATGTCAAGAGTAGACATAGTTGTACCTCATGTTTGTCAGAGCTGATACCAGTGGAGTTGTCCATGCTGGGTTTTATCAGGATTTACCAAGGTGTGATCTTGGGATTGTGGTCCAAAGAACTGGTCTTGGGTCCAGGTGTTGTTGATAGCGTACCAGTGGCGCATCCATCCTGGATTTTTAGAGGTCGACCAAGGCTTTAGGATTTATGAACCTTGACAGTTTACCGTAATTTGGTTTTACGAACCTGTAAATGGCCAAGAATGGATTCTTGGGTTGCCAAGATGGATCCTGGGCTTAGTAAGGTCAACCAATTAGATGGAATTATGAACCTTCTACCAAGGACGGATCTTGGGCTTAATAAGGTCAACCAATTAGATGGAATTATTAACCTTCTTCCAAGGACAAACGTTGGGTCTTCATGCCAAGACAGATCTTGGACTTAATAAGGTCAACCAATTAGATGGAATTATGAACCTTCTACCAAAGACGGACCTTGGGTCTTCATGCCAAGATGGATCTTGGGCTTAATAAGGTCAACCAATTAGATGAAATTATTAACCTTCTTCCAGGGACGGACCTTGGGTCTTGCTAAAGGTCCTCCTAGGGGAAGCCCTAGAATTTTCTGAACCTTTGGAGGCTACCAAGACGCGTCCGTCCTAGATTTTTGTAAGGCTTTCCAAGGATGAACCTTGACAAGTACCAGGACATGGTCCTGGGTTTTTGTTGAAGTTGAACCTGGGAGTATAATCAGACGATAATTCCTGAATTTAGTCAAGATCCTGAAATATTGACGTAAGTAGATGTAAAAAATAATAGGTATATGTTTTATTAATATGGCTTTTAATGTATATATTCCCTCTATTTATTCCTCGGATGGGCCGTATTAAAACCTTTCAAGTGAAAAACCCAGTGGAAAAAAGGACTTGAATAGGAAAAAGAGTACACCATCCGGCCTTAAGCTCCTTTGCTGAAGTAGAACTTCAGGTGGGTTGCATTCCGAAATCTTGGAATGTCTTTACCACTGAGTTCTTGTAGTTTATAGGTGCCGTTGTCCAGGTTAATTATAACTCTGAACGGGCCTTCCCAGTTTGGTCCAAGCTTGCCTACATGAGGATCCTTTTTGGCTTCACCCTGGACACGCCAGACTAAGTCGCCTGGCTGGAAAGTTCAAGGTTGAACTTTGGAGTTATATCTTCTTGTCATGCAGAGCTTGGCCACCTCTTCTTTGATTCTGGCTATGTCTCGAAGTTCTTCACTGGTTTCCAGTTCAACTATCATGTTGTCCTCATTACATTGTTCCTAAAAAAGAATCCTTCTAGCTCGACAGGGATCATGGCATCAGTGCCATATGTTAGGTGAAAAGGAGTTTCCTTTGTAGTGCTTTGAGGTGTGCAATGATATGCCCAGAGCATGCTGGGTAGTTTCTCTCTCCAGAGACTTTTGTACTTATCAAGTCTAGTGCGAAGGACTCGGAGAATGACTCTGTTTGCTGCTTCCACCTGACCATTGGTCTGGTGGTGTTCAATAGAGGTGACCAGGTGTTTGATACCTAGACGTGTGAGGAAGTCTTCATAGGTTTGTGCCATGAACTACGTATCGTTGTCAGTAACGATAGCATAGGGTAG
Source organism: Glycine latifolia (assembly GCA_013407115.1). Taxonomy (NCBI): domain Eukaryota; kingdom Viridiplantae; phylum Streptophyta; class Magnoliopsida; order Fabales; family Fabaceae; genus Glycine; species Glycine latifolia. The sequence continues at coordinate 174,207 of QARZ01000578.1, forward strand.
ACCATATTTGCATATGAGATGTTTCCAGATGAAGGTTTAACCTTCAATGGTTGTAATCTCTCGCAATGGCTTTGCTTCGATCCACTTGGTGAAGTAGTCGATTGCTACTAGTAAAAACTTGACCATCCCTAGAGCTTTAGGGAATGGTCCCAAGATGTCCATGCCCCACATAGTGAAGGGCCAAGGAGTGGAGATGGTATAAAGGTTGTCAGGGGGAATCCGTGGGATGTCCTCAAACTCTTGACACCTTTTGCATTTGCGTGCAAACTGGAAGGCGTCAGTCTTAAGTGTCGGCCAGTAGTATCCCGCTCGTACTACCTTGGTGGTTAGGGATTGTGATCCTATATGAAGTCCACAGATCTCTTCGTGGAGTTCTCTCAGGACGTAGTCTGCCTGTGAATTTTCCAAACACTTAAGTAGAGGTGCTGTCAGTCCTCTTTTAAATAACTCTCCGTCAATGATGACATAATAACTGGCTTTCTGCTTTAGACGTCGGGCTTCATTTTCATCTACAGGGAGTGTTCCTTTTGTAAGGAAATTCCTCTAAGGAGTCATCCAAGTGGGTTCCTCCAATTCAACAGCCATTACCGCTGGTGGTGGGTTTCTGGAGTGTTTCTTGGATAATCGTTTTGAGATGCTTGATCTTTTTGGTACTAGCCAACTTAGATAGCAAGTCATCCTTGGTGTGACTCTCTCGTGGTATGTGATACATCACAAGACACTCGAAACTGTCGATGAGTGTTTTGGCCAAATGGTAATACTGAAGGAGTATGGCTTCCTTGGTTTGATACTTGTCTGCTATTTGTCCCTGGATGAGCTGTGAGTCGGAATAGCATATCAGATATTGAGCTCTGACTTCTTTGGCGAGTTTGATTCCTGCTATGAATGCCTCGTACTCGGTCTGGTTATTGGAGGCCTTGAAGTTGAGCTTAAGAGCTTGTTCCAGCGAGAAGTTGTCGAGTCCTTCAAGTATGATGTCGGCTCCGCTTCCTTGTACGTTAGATGCTCCATCTACGTAAAGGTTCCACCAATTTGGGGTGGACTTGTCTTTTCCAGCAAATTCTGCTAGGAAGTCTACCATGAACTGTGCCTTCATGGGACCACGTGGTTCATATCGAATGTCAAATTCTGACAGTTTAACTGACCATGCCACCATCCTGCCTGCCAGCTCTGGTTTCCTTAGTACCTGTTTGATGGGATAGTTAGTCTTAACTATCGCCTGGTGACTCTGGAAATAAGGTCGAAGGCGTCTAGTAGAGGTGATTAATGTCAAGGCTATCTTTTCGGTCATCTGATAGCGTTTCTCGGCGTTATGTAGCATACGACTAGTAAAGTAGATAGGGAGCTGGTGCTTCCCTTCTTCTTGGACAAGTGCTGAGCTAACAGCTTCGTCTGCCACAGAGAGGTATAAGAGCAATGATGTCCCCTGTCAAGGTCGACTCAAAATAGGCGGTGCAGCAATTGTCTTCTTGAATTCCTTGAAAGTCTGCTCGTAGGTGTCATCCCAAAGGAATTGTGTTGTCTTAGTGAGCAACTTGTAGAAGGGATTTGCTTTCTCGGGGAGCTTTGGAAGGAATCTAGATAATGCGACTAGTCTTCCATTCAGCTTCTGAACTTCGTTAACATTAGCCAGGCTATGCATCCGTAATATGGCTGAGCACTTGTCCGGGGAGGCTTCAATACCTCGGTGTGTGATCATAAATCCAAGGAACTTGTCACCACCTACCCCGAATGTACACTTTTCAGGGTTGAGACGCATGTCATACTTTCGAACCTCTTCGAATACCTCCTTCAGATCTGCTACATGTTGGGCTACACTCTGGGAGTTGATGACCATGTCGTCCATGTAGACCTCGATGTTGCGTCAGATCTGCTTTTTGAAGACACGGTCCATCAGTAGCTGGTACGTAGCCCCCGCGTTTTTGAGACCAAAGGGCATGACCCTGTAACAGTAATTGTTATCTTCAGTGATGAAGGTCATTTTTCCTTCATCTGGGGCATGCATTCTGATCTGATTGTAACCAGAATATGCGTCCAGGAAGCTTAAGATGTGAAAGCCGAACCCTCTATCGACCAGTCTTTCTATGTTGGGTAGTGGATATGCGTCCTTAGGGCATGCCTTATTAAGGTCTGTGAAATCTGTGCACATGCGCCACTTGCCACTGGCTTTTTTGACCATGACAACGTTGGCAAGCCAGGTAGAATACCTGACTTCTCTGATAAAGTTGGCTTTAAGCAGTTTGTCTACTTCTTCTTTTACTGCTTTTCGCCTTTCTTCTCCCATATTCTGCTTCTTCTGCGCTATTGGTTTGGCCTGTGGACATATAGCTAGCTTGTGGCATATGACATTAGGGTCAATGCCTGGCATATCGAAAGGTTACGAAGCAAACAGAGATGCGTTCTTACGGAGTACATCAGCTAGATGCCTGTACTCATGGCTGGTGAGCTCTTTGCTAAGCTGCATGCACTGTCCGGCTTTGGGCCCGAGTTGCAGCTTAACTAGTTCTTCGATCGGTTTTGGTCCTTTGTCGATATTATCATTGTGCAGATCCACATCAAAGGTATCATCATGGTGAGTTGTATGGTAGACTGTCAGCGTATAGGGGATATGATCTTTGTCTATGTTCATGACCTGGGTAGTACCCCCTGAAGTGGTGCCATGTATGTCTGGCCTCCTATTAGGGGGATATGGTATCACTTTTAGGCTTTCGACGTAACACTGTCTAGCCTGCTTCTAGTTTGCTTTCACAATGACAATCTCCTATTCATGGTAGGGAATTTCATCTTTAGATGAGGTGTAGAGACAATAGCGCCCAACTCGTTGAGAGTTTTTCTACTGATCAAGACAAGGTATGATGTATCAGCATCCACAATATTGTATCTGACTGTAAATCTTTTGAATAGTGAACCTTGACCGAAAGTGGTCATTAGGTCGACATACCCCAGAGTTTCCACTCTTTCTCCTACAAAGCCCAGAAGGGGTTTCGAGTGAGGTTGTATGGCTTTTCATGAAATCTCCAGCTTTTGAAAGGTCTTTAAGTATAAGACGTCAGTGGAGCTGCCTTGATCGATGAGCACCTTTGTCACTTTAAATTTTGCAATTATGAGGGAAACAACCATAGGGTTATCCTAGTTACTAGGGTTAATTCCCTCAAAATTGGCGTCAATGAATGTAATAGGAAGTAAACTTCGCATTGGGAAAGTGTTGACACAGTTTATGTCAATATCTCGAATAGACTGCAAATGCCTCTTTCGAGACTGACTGGATGGTCCTCCATATGAGAAGTCGCTTGCTATGGTATGAATTACACCGCGAATATGTTGAGCAGGCTTGTCTTCTTGTTGGCGAGGGGGTTGATGCTCACGTCTAGTTTGCGGTTGTCTTTGCCTCCCTCTGTCTTCTGCACCATCTCTTCGTCTGTCATTGTTCCTAAATTGATCCCCTTGTCGTCCCTCCTGCCTATTTGTTGCTGGAGGATTATCAGGTCTTTTTACGAACCGTGATAAGTGCCCCGCTTGGATAAGCTCTTCTATCATATCCTTTAATGCCACACAATCTTCCGCGTTATGGCCACTGTCGCGATGATAGCGACAGTACCTGTTAAGGTTTCCTCCTTGTTTTGAGGGAGTAGGCAATATCACCTGTACCTCCGTGTTGAAGGCTTCTTCCATGATCGCGGCTTGATTGACCGTCAAGGGAGTGTATCTCTCAAACCTGGGTCCTTCCAGGAAAAGCTGTGGCTTGTGCGGCCTTCGCTTCTTGTCAGCCCTCTGGGGGTCGACTTTGAGGGATACTTCATGTTTTTCGCGCTTCTGTCCAACTTGTCGGACTTCGTTGCGGAACTTCGACATTTCTTTCATCTGAATGTAACCTTTGGCTCTCTCTTGTATTTCATCCATGCTAGAAAGAGGTTTCTTGCATAGACTATCTACGAACTTGCCAGGTCGAAGGGCTAGCATCATGGAATGCAGTGCTACCTCAGGGTTGAGGTTTCTGATTTGGACAATAAGTTGCCCAAATCGTTTCATGAACCTGCGGAGGGGTTCATTATCTGCTTGGCGCAATGTTGCTAGTGCAGCGGATGTCAACCTATGTGTTCGGCTAGTAGCGTATTGCACACTAAATTTTTCAACAAGGGTGTCGAAACTGTCGATGGACCGCTCAGGGAGGCCACCATACCATGCTAATGCTACCCCCTTCAAAGACGTAGGGAACACTTGGCATAATATGGCGTCATTGTTAGTGTAGAGATTTGCCTATGAGAGGAAGGCATCGAGATGTTCGTCTGGGTCGGTGGTTTCGTCATATCTCTCTAAGTGCAAAGGTTTCCAGCCGAACGGAATGTCGACTTCCCTGATGCGATCAACAAGAGGATTACACCGTGTGGTAGGCCTCTCCATTCGGTAGCCCTGTGTCGAACTACGAATGGGTGAAGGGTTGACATGTTGTTGAGGATGTGATTCATCTTGCGTCTGTTCTCTCCCAGTGTCGGGGGAGCATTCATCTTCGTCGGGATGTCTTGTTCTTGCTTCTCGCTGATCACGTTCAGTTTGCAGCCTTTGGATGTCTTCCTGATACATGTGTTCCATCTCCGCCATGTGGTTCTGGAGTTGCTGAATTGTATCAGCATTCATCATGGTAGGCTGTGGAGGGTTAGACGCTTCAACAGGGGTGTCTAGTCTAACACTGGAGTGTGTGCTGACCATGAATGCGTACCAATAAGTGATTTAAGTGCAAGGCCGCAAGGTAAGTTTTACCTAAGCCCCACGGTGGGTGCCAAATGTTCTTACCAAAATTTGGAAATTCCACGTGTGAGGTAGGCATGGCCAATGTAGACTCCAAATTTTGCACGTCGGATAATGTGTAGACTTTGCTTAGAGGAGGGACCTGTAAAACAAAGGAAAAGCACTCTGACGCTCAAGTAAGTACATCAATTTATAAGAGAGTAATTGAGTATGAGAACTTAGCATAAGATGTAGAGAATGAATAACTTGAGTAATGCATTCAAGTCTTAATGGGATGTGTGATCAGATGTGTATTCAAGTATGAATGGAATGAGTTAGAGAGAACCTGTAAAGTTGTATTTATAGTGTGAAGTATGGGCTTTAGGCCTTTGTTTGTTAATAATCTGTAGATAAGATAATAATAGATAATAGCATGCATTTATCTAATTTAAATGTAAGATAATGTGTACCTTATTGATATGCTGTTACGTGTGGATAAGTAACAGTTTGTAGATAACTTCTTAGGATATGATAAGATAAGGTAGTTGCACTTATTTGAATATCCAGGCATAGTTGATATGCTGTTAATATTAAGACATGCGCAATAGATATTAATGTTCCTGTAGGTGAAAACATATTTAAGTCTTATGATGTTGATACTCTTTTCTTATATTACTTCGTTGGTGGTTTGCACATCGGTTGGAGGCTTGATGGACTATTCGACCTGCAGGTGCTTCATTGGTGCTTTTGGATGCAGGATGCATCTTCCACGCCTTATCTTTTAGGCCACATGCTACTTGATTGTGTCCGTACTCCTATAGCAGGGCTGATGAGGAGCCTGGACACTTACATCCGGGTTGACACTTGGAAGATGAATAAGCACTATTTAATGTGACAGTACTAACGTGGAAGATGTCCACATGTACAGTAACCCCATAATAAAGGTCACATATCATTTTACTATTTTGAATTATACAAATACTTGAACATGAATTTCGTGTTTTCAGAGTTATATGAATTAGAGAGGTAGTGTGACTTTTTGCCTCTTCTAGCGTCAGTAGTGTGAGGTTGAGATGACAAGAAATAACAAAAGAAAGTAAGAACTTGCCTAAAAGCCTTTATCCATGAATAGCTCAAACAACAACGGAAATTTACAAAACAACTTGCAAGCATGCAAGTTCTAAGAAAATATTCTCAAATATTTTCCTTTCATTTATGCTATCTTCTTTATGAATTGAAAACACTGTTGATCTCTTTAATTATGAGAAAAATGTAGATACTTTAAATGGATTCACTAATGACCATGCACTTCTCAATTTCAGGTACAAGGTTGGTCAACACTTTGGACAACATATTGATGAAAGTGTAAATATTTATTGCATTTAATTTCAATATCCATTACAATTGGCTGGCTGTTAAATTTGATTAGTTTCATTCATTTTGTTTCAATATTTATTCTTTCAGTTATCTACACGTTCTCTTCCTCTCAAGTTATAAATTTAGCACAAAAATTTCATAATTAAAAATATTTACATATTAAATTAAATTAATTTAAAGAAAAAACTTGATTAGTTATAAGATTTCTTAATTCAAAACTTAATTGCATTTAAACATGACTCCATAACAGCTAAGGGAAGAATCACCACTATGACTTACAGCATTGCATAAATATAGTATTAAAACTGGACGAAGGTTAGAAGTATACTTCCTAACACATTTTTACTAATTGGTTGGATTTTATTAAAAATTAAAAAATCAGCAAAGAGTTAGATTCATTAAATAAGAAATATGATCCACAAAATTTTATAGCTTTTAATAAGATAAAACAACTAATAATAGAAATTATGTTCAAAAGAATGTATTAAATAATATATTTCTAACATTTTTCTTAAAATTAATTAAATTTTAAAACATTTATTTGAGGCGCAAAACATATATATATATATATATATATATATATATATATATATATATGGTGAGTATAATTCAATTCGTAACTTTCATCAGACAAGTGTCTAATGAGTCAGTTTCTGTTGCTATCTAAAAGCTAGTCAAGACTTTTATGTAAAGGCAAAGTTTAAATATGCCAACGTTGTAAATCAATTATCCTACAGCTGCCTCTTAGCATTTAATGCATAAAGTTGTTTTATTTTAATAATTAATAGACGATCGATACGAAGAGATAATGTAACATTGAGTTTCAGTCAAAAAGATTCTTGGACTGGTGTAGTGTCATTAAGTACAAAGCAACCCCGCAATCAAGAGATATGATGCTATAGAAAGGTTGGGTATACATTGTTAATTTTTTATATTTGAGAAGATGATGATATGACCCCAACTTAAAAACAAAAGCGTATAACGCAATTGTTTCCTTTTCTTTCGTTTGTATCTCCTTTAAAATACAGTGTTTTGAACCCACGCATATATATTATGATCAACAGAATTAAGAACAAAATTGTATAAACGTGTGAAACATGCAATTTCAAAGTTAGTTAGACAGCATGTGACATATATCTAGTCCACGATGTTATAATTTGGAAGACGTGAGCCTAAATTAAAGTTGTGTGTATATAGATGCATGAGAAGATATTCACCAAAAAAGGATGCATGAGAAGATTTGTGAGAAAATGCCGTGCTAACAATACTTATAGGAAAACCGCATGGAAACGATTTGTTATTTTCACATCAAGATTTTTGTGCATCATAGACAAGTTGATAATGCAATTAAAAACCAACTTTTATTTTTCCTTGTAGCTTGTCATGCATGATCGAATTCATGCAGGTCATCATGACATTCTTCTCAAGTAATATTTTATTTGTTTCTATTTTGTGGGAAGCAAGCGTAATTCAAATATGATTTGGTTGTGGAGACATAATTGAAACAATTGTACATATATTTTGATTGGTTGCTAGCTAAACCCGAGAAAGTTGAATCAACTGCACCATATAATTATGATAATCAATCAAAAGTTCTTGATGGTGGACAACTTCTTACGATTGTGCCATTAACAATGCATTAAGATTTGATTTGGCCCTTTAAAATTGGCGTTATTTGCACCGCTTTATTACGTTAAGTGGGGAACGCAATAAATCTCTCCCTTATTTTTTATTTGACTTAATTGTATGTTTTATTTGTAATTAGTGTAGAAATACGTGCATCGCACGGGATATTAGAGTCCTATACTCATATTGATACAAATTTAAAATGATACCATTATAAAATTATTAAAAATTTGTTTAGGGAACCACAAATGTAAGTTAATTCCGAGTTATCATTACATTTTACTCAAAAATAAATAAATGATTGTGTAATGTTATAGTCAAGTCATTTTAAGAGAGAAAAATAAAAATCTGTAAAGGTCAAGACTTTGGAAAAATTAGAGAAATCAATTAGGAGATTATAAGGCAAAAAAATATAAATAATATAAATTAATTATTTATTTAGCAAAAAGGGGCAAGTGAAGCAATATTTAGGGAAATGGGGTAGCCTAACACGCCCAAGCTAGGCGTGTTTAAACACGCCCAAGCTAGGCGTGTTTAAACATGCCCTGGCTAGGCGTGTTAGGGTCCCCATGTCCCTATATATTGCTTCATTTGCTTGACATTTAAGATTCCGCCTTCTCTCTAGAAATAGCTCTGCCTTCTCTCTAGAAAGTGGGTGTTGATTTCTCTGAAGCGAAGCCTTGCCGAATTCGAAGCGCGGTTGACAAGTAAGTCGATTTAACTGATTGTGCATAGTATTTAGTTTGTTATATTTTTAAATTAGAAAATTGTTAGGATCATATGAACTTGTTAGCGACCTAGATATTATGTTAGTGATTAGGCTAGTGATTAGGGTTACGTAATTCGGTGTAGCATTAGGGTTTACATTGGTATTAGGGTTTATGGCTTGGGGTACATACGTAGGTTCTGGGTTTAGGGCTTATGGATTGTGATTAGGGTTGAGGACCTGTGGTAGTGATTAGTGTGTACGTAATGTGGTGTACGTTTAGGGTTGACAGTGTGATTAGGATTTATGGATTGTGGGTATAGACTTAGGGTTTATAGGTGCCGGTTTAGTGTTCAGGGCTTATGTTGTGATTTGGGTTTAGGCCCTGGGGTGGTCATTAGGGTGTATGTAAATCGGGTTTAGGGTTTAGGGTGTACATGGGGATTAGGGTTTATGACTTGGGGAACAGAGTTAGGGTTCGTGGGTGCTGGTTTAAGGTGTAGGTCGTATGCTGTGATTGGGGTTTATGGATTTCGGGGTAGGTTAGGGGTTTACATTGTGATTAGGATTTATGGCCCTGGGAACAGACATAGGGTTTATTGTTTAGGATTTAGGGTTTAGGATTTAGGATTTAGGGTAGCTCAGTAAACCCTAAAGCATAAACCCTAAATCCTAAACAATAAACCATACCCCCTAAATCGTAAACCCAAAACCCCACCCTTGAACTCGATGTAGTGACTAGTGAGCAATGCGGTGGTGGCACGGTGGGCACTTAGCGGCACAGTGGGCAAGAGAGTAAGGGTTCGAGTTCGAGGGTTTAGGCGCGTGGGCAAGGGAGAAAGGTTCGAGTTCGAGGGTTTAGGCGCAGTGGGCAAGGGAGAAAGGATTAGAGTTTGAGGGTTTAGGCGCTTGGGCAAGGGAGAAAGGAGTAAGGAAGTAAGGTAGCAAAGTGAGAGCTAGATGGTCGTTTAGGTGCAGACCTCTTTTGGGAAACATTTTTGTGCAAGTCCCACCCTCGAACTCGACGTAGTGACTAGTGAGCAATGTGGTGGTGACACAGTGGGCACTTAGCGGCGCAGTGGGCAAGAGAGTAAGGGTTCGAGTTCGAGGGTTTAGGCGCGTGAATAACCTAATGAGTGTTACATACACTTCACTAATATTGAGTAATTAGTTTTCCAATTCAAGTTTTGCCTTGACAAACACTTCCTTTTGAAATGACGAACATGAGTCTCTATCTTCTAGGTGTCCAACTGACGATGTTTTAATTGCTTTTCTATTTCATTGAGCTTGGGGTAGTGATTAGAGACCTGTTCAGACAAATTTGTCTATGCCGATATGATGCTTCAAGCAAAGCTTCGATGTTGACATAGTCATGTTGGAGTTGAGCAAATCTCATTTCCTCCTCCTCAGACATCTTAGATTTACAAGTTGAAAGTTGAGTTTGTTGATTATCTCTGCTGAAGGCAGCCTTTAAAAAAGTAATAAACAAATGTTCCATTACAAGTTATTTACTTATGACATGACTAATTGTGATGAGAGAAAGGTATATAGCATATTGACATGACTACTATTGTATTGGTGGAAACTTTCTTTGGCACTATAGTTCAGGGCCAGGTGAAACAAAAACACACAGACAAATAATAACCAAAGAAGAACATGAGCACAAATCAGATAGAAAAACAATTATTGGAACAAGTAGGAATAGTTGTCTGTTTAGGAATAATTATTGGATTATTGGATGGGAAAACGCCTGTGATGATGACAGATAGAATCAACCTGAGGTCTTTAGTGTTTCAAGCTTTGTGTTGGATTACGGTTTAGTCTGAGGGCTTATGTTGTGATTAGGGTTTAGGGCTTATGTTTTTTTACTTAGGGTTTATGGATATCGGCTAAGCTTTCGGGCTTATATTGTGTTAGTGTATTTGGTTTAATGTATTTGATACATAAGAAAATTTTGTTCGAATGATTTGTTAATCGTTAATATTTTGTTTACCGTGGTTTTAAATTTTTGTACATGAAGATACTGAATAGATGGCTGATTCATCCTCCACATCATCATCACAATCTGCATCCGACCATGAGGCTGAGCCCATGGATCCCACTGCCTATGTTGTCCCTACCCCATACAAGTGGGGCACTCTGCGTAGGCGTATTCAGCGCACGCACGTTTCACAAGTTGTGTGGAACGGGGGCGTGCCACCTCAGGTATTGAAGACTCGACGTGGTAAAGTGAGTGATGGACTAGATGGGGACGATATACCCGATGTTGTTTCTGACATGTTGCACGAAGCTGGGTTTCTTCATGTCGCACACATGCGATATATTCAGGTATGCAACCATGCAACTATGAAATGAGTTAAGACTAGTTAATTTGATAAATTAAGTTGTTTAATAATTTTTATGTATTTCAGATGGATGCTGCGCTTATTAGTGCTCTGGTTGAACGATGGAGGCCAGAGACTCACACCTTCCATATGCCGCAGGGTGAGATGACCATCACGTTGCAAGACGTGGTTGGTATTCTGCGATTGCCCACGGAAGGCAATGTGGTTACTGGAGTGACGGTTGACGAGTGGGCGACCGTCATTGAGGAGGTGTTTGGTCACGAACCTGAGGAGGACACCGAGCTGAAAGGTGGATATTTGCGCCTGTCGTTCTTTGATAGACATTTTGCGCATTGGGGTGAGGTGGTTCCCGACATTGTTCACATGACGCGGTTCACGAAGGCCCACATTGCACGACTTATCGGATCATGGCTGTTGTGCCACCGATCTGGAGGTAGCATGATTGCAGCACGATACATGCCGTTGCTTGCTGGGGATTTTGTGGACATCGGCCGATATAGTTGGGGCTCAGCTGTCCTTTCACATTTGTTTAGACAAATGTGTGAGTGTACAGATCCAGGCATGAGTGACATCGGTGGGTGTCATATGCTTCTTCAGGTGTGGGCGTGGCTGAGATTCCCACCAATTGCTTCAGCTATTTCACTGCCTACACAGCCGGACTGGCATTTTGGACATCGGTATGTGTGGTTATATGTTGTTCTTGTTTACAATTGTAACAATGAAGTGTTATACTATACTAACATTACTTATTTTGAAATTAGGTTTAACATTTTAGGTCGACTTAAACCGCATGAACTGGTCGTGTATAGGATGGCATTCGACTCCCTTACTCGAAACGAGGTACATATAATAGTTTTTCAATTACTGTACGTTTGCATCTGTGGAACATGCTGTGAACTAATAAAGTGTTATTTTGTTTTGTGCAGGTCGTTTGGCAACCATACGGGGACTACGACTTTCTTGGTGCTTCTGAGTGTGAGCGACTGCTATGGATGGCAACTACGCCTATCATATGCTTTCACACAGTAGAATATTCCCAGCCGGATCGATGCATGCGGCAATTCGGGAGGGATCAGCCAATCCCACGCGCTCCCAGGAAGCTGAAGGGTGTCCATAATCTTTCGCTTTGGGGGAAACGAGAAGACAACTGGGTTCGTAAACTCAGACCATTTATGATGCTAGGGACCAGCACATTGAGCTTCCCTCCTTGATTCAAGGGTTGCTGTCACCACACATGAGTACATGGTTTGGTACAGAGAACACGGGAAGCGGTTCATCACAAAGAAAGGTACGAAGACCGGTCGTGGTGTAAGTTTTCTTTACATCCTCATTTGTCTATTTAAATTAATTATGCTACATGACATACTTGACACTTATGTGTATATATTTAAAATTGTAGGTCGATGGGCTGGAGGCTTTGTACTTCGCGGTAAGTAGCCCCAATAGGGAGGCCTTCAACTTCAATTTAGCGAGTGAGGAGGTCGGTCGGTTAATGTCTGTCTTTGCTGAGAGTTGTCGCGTGGAGGAAGCAGGCCCACATGCTCCCAAATCCCAGCTTCAGGCCGAACCAGAGATTTCAGTTGCAGTTGGCCGAAGAAGAAAAGAGGGTCGTGGGCTAGAGCGTCGGCGGAGACCGGTGCAGCAGGTTCCTGAGCCCATTGTTCGACCGAGGCCACGCACGGAGGGTTACCTTAGGCCTCCTGTTATTGCATCGACATATGGGACACAGCCCGTATATTACGAGGCTACTGCGCAGGGGGGGCATGGGGGCATGGACTACGCCGATTTCAGTACCGAAGCCCAAATGCCTACACCAGGCCCATCGCAGACCCATGCCGAATATGTTCCGACTACAATGACATGTGCAGATGTAGATGGCGGGATCCGTGTTGGAACAAGGAGGCCGAGTGGAGTGAGGCACAGGGCGACGACATTCTCTTCCAGA
>QARZ01000578.1:221930-250998 GCA_013407115.1 Glycine latifolia
TCTATATCAGTCGCTAACAGTTTTTGCGACGGAAATTTTCGTCGCAAACATAAAAAAAACAATATTCTGTCAAAAACTGTTAATGACCGAATTAGAGACCAATTTGGAGACCGATTTAGAGACGGATTAAGTCACGCCCAAATTTGGGCGTGTCCAACAGCCCCAGATTGGTAAATAGTTTCAAAGCAGTCCCAAATTGGTAATTTTTTTTCAAAAAAACCCTATATTGGTTCTTTTGCCATCGTAAGAAATTTGAATCCAATCCTCTATAAGCAGAATCAAATCAATTATCTTAAAGAAAAAAAATTCTTACAAGAAAATTGATGATTTGCTCAATCAAACGATTAGCAAAAGAAAATCAAATCATTGTCTAATCAGATTCAAAACTCCCTATGTGTTGATCTTCCTAACGCTTTTTTACAAAGAAAGCAGCATATAGTTGATTTTCCTTATGAGAATGACTTCAACAATTGAAAAATCCCTACTAAGGCTCATCCTATTCGGATGAACCAATAACTTCTTGTTCACTGTCAAAAGGAGATTCATGATCTCCCGCAAAAAGGATTAATCAAAAAAAGCAAAAACCTTTGGTCTTGTTCTGCTTTTTATGTCAATAAACAAGCTAAAATTGAGTGTGACACTACTCGCTTAGTTATCAACTACAAACCTCTTAATCAAGCTCTTCAATGGATTCATTATCCGATTCCTAATAAGAAGGATCTTCTTAATCGCCTTTTTTTTCTGCTAAGATCTTTTCTAAATTCAATATGAAATTTGGGTTTTGGCAGATCTAAATCAAAGATAGTGATTGTTACAAAACAACATCCACTGTCCCCTTTGGGCAATACGAATGGAGAATAATGCCTTTTGGATTAAAAATTGCTCCATCTGAATTTCAGGAAATTATGAATGACATTTTTAATCCATATTTTTCATTTATTATTGTCTATATTGATGATGTCCTTGTGTTTTCCCAATCCATTGATTAACACTTTAAACATATTAACATCTTCATCCATATAATCAGAAAAAATGGTCTTGCTCTGTCTAAAATCAAGATCAATCTTTTCAAACTAAAATTCGTTTTCTTGGTCAAAATATTTACCAAGGAACGATTACCCCTATTAATTGTGCAATTGAGTTTGCCAATAAGTTTCCAAATAAAATAATCGAGAAGACCCAACGTCAACATTTTCTTGGTTGCTTAAACTATGTTGCTGATTTCTTCCCGCAACTTAGCAATCTTACTAAACCTCTTTATGATCGTCTCAAGAAAACACCTTCTCCATGGACTAATGTTCACAATAATCTTGTCAAACAGATCAAATCTATAGTCAAATACATTCCCTATCTTCATCTTCCAAATCCTTTAGCCAAAAAGATTGTCGAAACTGATGCCTCTGACACTGGTTATGTGACATTCTTAAGCAGTCTATCAATAGCAAAGAACAAATAATTGCATTTACTTCAAAGCATTGCAATCCTGCACAACAGAATTATTCTACTATTAAAAAAGAAGTTTTAGCAATTGGTTTATGCATATCTAAATTTCAATTTGATTTGCTTAATCAAAGATTTTTAATTCATGATGATTGTAAATCTGCTAAAGAGATTTTACAAAAAGAAGTTAAAAACCTTGAATCTAAACAAATTTTTTCCCATTGGCAAGCAATCTTAAGTATCTTTGATTTTGAAATTGAATTTCTCAAAGGTACGTTAAACTCTTTTCCTAACTATCTTACTCATGAATATTTACAGGGGGAATTAGTGAAAGTACAATCCCGGAATTGGTAAAATCTTCCTCCTCCCGAGGAAGAGGGAAAGGGAGAAGTAGTAGCAAAAGCAGACTAGCAATTGCTGGTTTAAATGCATATATAGGGTCAGGATCTTCTTCCAAACAGAAAGTTGATTCCAAAATTCAATCTAGGTCTTTAACCCAATTAGGGTCATCTACCCTGAACCCTCAAACTCAAACTGGGTCATCCACCTAGAAATCCAAACCCGAATCGCAAACAAAGGTTGACTATGCCATGCCTATCTAAACCCTTTTGGCCCTCCAAGAACAAGGTTTAAACCACCTTCCAAAAGACCTTCCATCAAAATCATGGGCTGACATCGCCTTAGAAGAGGAATACAATGAAAGTCTTTCAACCATGATTGAAAATCTTAGAAACAAATAGACAATCCTCCATCAATCCAAAGATAAAGTCGTTGTTCACCAACCTGAACCTTTGGCTTCCCAAAACCCAAATCTCTGACCCAATATATTCAAAAACCTAAATGTCAGGATGTTATTCAAATGGAACGAGAATTATGGGATCCCAAGCCAAACAAGATTGCCTAGAAAATCTTTCCAAAAGA
The DNA here is from genome assembly GCA_013407115.1 of Glycine latifolia. Classification (NCBI taxonomy): domain Eukaryota; kingdom Viridiplantae; phylum Streptophyta; class Magnoliopsida; order Fabales; family Fabaceae; genus Glycine; species Glycine latifolia. The sequence goes on from QARZ01000578.1 coordinate 224,292, forward strand.
TTTCCAGAGAGATCAATTCCATTACAAACCAACATCAATCTACAAATCAAGACATTTTTATGAGTTTATTTTGGTTGACTCTAATTCAGTCCAAATCAAGCATCATAAAAATAATAATTCAAATCAAATTACTTATTCAATGTTGCAACTTATTAAGGTTTTAACACCAAAGGAATTTGGAGACTTGAATAAGATTAAAAAGTTTTCTCAAAACTATGATACCATTGGTTTTAATTACTGGGATTATCAAACAGCCTGACATAATGTCTTTTTCTTTCAAAACAAAGATTTTATGCATTCATGGCTAATTTATTTCAAACAAAATGTTCAATATAAATTTCTTCAATGGTTCATTCATTGGTGGAATTATATTGGACCAATCCTTGATATTCTTCATTCGGAAGTTATGTCTAGATTGATAACCTTTGCTAAGAAATATGAGTTTAGAGATGATCCCTTTCCTGGAGACTTATATTTCTTCAATAAAATGTCTTTCGCTTGGATATTCCAATGGCAATATGTTTACAGAAGTGTTACTACCAAAGGACAACTCCCTATGCTGAGAAGGCAAGCTCTGGTTAAATGGCGGTCTCAATTTGATCATTCTTGAGCTCATCTAGATTAGGTTAAACTCTGGTTTAAAAACCATCCATAGAAAATCAAGAATGTTGATCCTGAAACTTTTCAGTTTCTTAATCAAAGATCAATGGCTCTATCAATACTTTCAGCACCATCAACAAAAGAAAAGTTTGTTGAAAATATGCAAATAATCCTTAATCTTTTGAAGAAGGAAGAAGAAGCTTCTTCATCTACAAAGAAGCCTGAATGACCCTCTTCATCATCAGATGACTTCTACCAAAATGAAGATGAATGTTTCGAAATAAACCTTGTCGAAGATTGACGTCATCATTTCATCATCTTTTCCTGCGGCTGATCACTATTCACTTTAGCGGTAGGTCGTCCGATTTTTGTTACCAAAAATGTAGCAACAGGAAAAATCTGTGTCTTTAAAAGGATTGCGTCCCTCATTTTGCAATCAAGTTTTTAGATTCAAAGAGTTTTTCCATAAGTATACCTCTAAGTTGCAACTTTGTAATATTTCTTTTGAGAAAATAAAATATTTTTTTTCTCATTTTTGCATGTTTTTATTCTGCAATTGAATTATTCTCTTTTTGTCTAGTCTCTCTCATCCTGATGGCTTGCCACGCTTGAAAATTTAATTTTATATGTTTTAAATTTATAATTTCTGCATAATTTTTGGTTCTCAGCCAGGTAGACTCCATCTCTTATCATGTTTTCCATTTTATGTTTTGTCTATTTTAATATTATATATATATGGAAGGAGATCCAATTATTCCAAGAGTTACTCCCCATCCTCATCATTCATTTTATTAAGATATAATGGTTGTAATAAGTAACTAATATTAACCATTATATCTCAAAAAAATGAATTAACCATTATATCTTAATAAAATGAATAATGAGGATGAAGAATAAGAGTTATTTTTAAAGTAAATGAATCATTTCTCTCTCTCTCTCTCTCTCTTTATATATATATGTGTGTGTGTGTGTGTCATTATATCTTAATAAAATGAATGATGATGTGTGTGTGTGTGGGGGTGGGTGTGGGGGTAGGGGTGTGGGGGTGCGTGTGCGTGTGCGTGTGCGTGTGTGCGTGCGTGCGTGTGCGTGTGTGCGTGTGCGTGTGTGCGTGTGTGTGTGGGCCTAGTAGAGGTGGTTAATTTTTTTTTAAATCGACAGGATCGAATTGATCGAACCAAAATCTAATGACCTAACTTATCTGATTTGACCAAATCATCGCGGATCAATAATATGATAAGTCTAATAATGAAATTGGCCCATTATACTACTAGATCCTGATTGAACAAGCGGACCAAACCGAGTTTCACGAGTATGCTTTTAAAGATATTATAGTCTTTTAAATTTATTCATTTAAAAATATAATTTATTTTTCTCTCTCCTCTGCATCAACTCATTTCTTTCTCTTCAATCTTCTCTCATATCTCGCATCAACTTCCTGAGTTGCTGAACTTCACATTTCGTACGCACACATCTAAAGTCGCCTCTCCGGTTCCAGCGGCAATAGATGCAGCGAAAACCCAAAATAGAACACTCTTTAACAAGTGTAAGATTATACTTGCCCCCTATACATTCATCATTTTCAATTCAAACTAAATATTATATTAGCGAGATTTTTGGGCTCAATCTCAGCAAAATGTTTTACAATCCAGACCTGCAGAAGAGTTATGATTGATTTGATAATTATAGGAGAGAGAAAACCTATTATTTTTAGAAAAAACAATTGCATCTTAAAAGTCTATAAAAGGGTTTGTGAATGATCAGGCAAGGTGGTTTGCGGTGCGGTAGTCAAGTGTTGCGGGTGGGTAAGCCGTCGGGGTTGACAGCGAAGTCGATATTTGATTGGGTTTAGTAGCTTCGTGGGAGTTTTGCCATGAGTTCCAGGCTTCCAGCGTAAAAAGAATAGAAAGGAGAGAGAAGTGAGTAGGAGATGAGAGAGTAATCAATAATGACTATTGAGTTTTTCTTTTTTAAAATTTAAAAAATAAACTTAAATTAATGTAATATCCTTTATTTAAATTAATTAAGAGAAATACTTGATTGGTTTTTTGTCCAAAATCTGGGTTAGATTGTTACCATAAAAAAGTACGTGTATGTTAACAATTGGATAATATATATATATATATTGAGGAGTATCAACACATTTTTTTAACAAAATTTACAATATAGGTTAGAATTTACTAAAAACTATAAAATTAGCAAAATTGTATTAAATAAGATTTGGAGTCTATAATTTTTTTAATAAATTTCAGCTAATGAGTGTATTTACAATTTGGGTTAAGATATAATTTAATCTTTTAAATTGATTTTTAATATATAAGTTATTGTCTACTTATATACTTTAATAATTTGGTCATATAGTTTTTTTTAATGTAGTCTCTAATACATGTCGAGAATTATTTACAAGTCATATGATAACGGTCAAATAATAGATAATCCATATGCCCACAATAATTGTTAGAATATACTCTAATATCATATTATAATTTGGGTTTGAATTTATCTTAACCTTACAAAATTGATTTTTTAGATAAAAATAATATTTTTTATTTATATATTTAAAAAGAAGAGTGAATAAGAAAAAAAGGAAATAAATATAATAATTGTCTAATTTAATCATATCATTAATCAATATGGAATTACCTAAGTATATAATAATTGCCTATCATTTTGTCCAACGTCGCATTGAAAACAAATCTTCCTAAAATAAGAAAGAAAATCCAAGATTATTTCGTGACAAGACATAAACAGATTATACATTGTCACTAAATTAGGATGCACTAAATATGGTCGTTTTTTAATTTTTAAAAATCTCTTTTATTTTTTCATCATACATATAATAACAATTTCATATACGTAAAGTTTTAAATTTTCTAAAATTAAGGAAAGTATTTTATAAAGATAAAACCATGTATAGCAATTAGCAAGTCCGATGATGTACATCATAAAATCTTGATCGGCCTTACGGAAGTAGATAATGCCTAATTGGTAGATATGTAGAGCGAATTTGATACAAGATCTCATCGTGCCTAAAAGATCATTAGCATTAAATTAATTAACTTAGACATTGAGATGTACTTCTGCTTTTACTTTGAAGCTTGAGCACTTACATTGTGACAACACAGCCTAGACAATTGAATTGCGGCTTGTCCATGAATTCGTGCACGGAACAATTAGCACGCATGATCATGAATTTTCTAAGGATAAAGTGCTTATTGTCACAACTACGTGTTACAATTTTCATGCTTATCGTGTCTCTATAACATGTAAGAATCAAAAGTGAAAAACGTCCTAAATCTTAATTATAAAGCAAATGATTTAATCATGTCACTTAAAGAAGAGGCTACAGATTATCCATGTGTGCAAAATCAATGTTTGCGCCTATTAGTTACATTGGCATGGCATATTGTGATCACGAGCAGCACATTAATAGATCAATTGATTGGCAAGAGGGGATTAGAGAAATAACCAATAAAAAGCAACCACATGTACGTATTCGTACTGGATTCGTGGCAGGACTCTTAGAGAAATTAAACTACTATGGAAGGCCACCAACTTGAAGTATATTTTAGAGCTTCATTGTTGCGAGATTAAAGTTGCCGTTTAGATGTGAAAAGATAATTTTATCTTCGCACATCCAAAAGGTGGGAATTAAAAAGATGATTTTTTCTAAAGAAAAAGATTTTTTCTCTGTAAAAGAGGGTAGGTATGATTTGATTTTACTACTAATTTATTACAAGGGTTAATGCAAATCGAAATGACTATATTCTACGAGAGAATTTCACATTGAAATTGATTTTAATTTTAATTTATTGGTCTTGCTCTTAGTAAAAAAATTGATATGATGTACCGAATATTTTGGACTCAGTAAAAAAGAGATCTTTGTCTTGCGTAGTTGCATCTTTTAATTAGATTTAAAGGACGACTTTGCTTTTCGAGATTATGGTTGTGTTTGGTAAATTAAAATTAACTAAGTGAAAATTAAAACATTAATAGGAAGTTGAAAGTTAACTAATAGCTAAAAAACCATTTTATTGAATCATAAATATTTGATAAAATTATTTATTAAAGTAACTATAAAATATAAAATTACATAAATGAACATATTTTTTTTTTACCTTAAATAGAAAAGATTAAAAAGAAAATCTAATCAATTTTCAAGGAGAAAAAATGAATAAATATAAAAAATTAGAAGTTAGCATTTTAAAAAATATTACTTCAAACAATGTCTTAAAAATACTAGAAACTATTAAAAAAAATTGTTTACTAAATAGATAAATAAAATTTTCAGTTAATAAAAAAATAAAAGCTAATTGAAATATATATTTTACGTTATTGTTTCAGTAATTATATTGGGATTTTATGTGAATAGAAAGTCCATGAGCCTTTCTTAAAAGAATTGGAGCACATTTGTACTCCCCTTAATATTATTTGTTGGCCTATAAACAAAAAGTGTATTTTAAAAAATGATATGTAAGTAATTAAGATTAACTTTTGAAGTATAATCACGTGGGACTCGTGGGAGAAAGCTAAATGAATAGATACTTTTATATTTATATTTGTCCTGGTATATTCATAGTAAAAACCTATATAACATAACTATAAAACATGTACATATTATGCATGTATGAAGATACTCCAATCCAGCTTATATATATATAGGAAACTTATTATGTAAAGAAAAACAAAAGAATAGGATGTTTCCTTTAGAAAAATTCTAAAAATAAAAAATAAAATTAAATCGATGTTTTAAATTATAAAAAAAATACTAACTCAAAATAAGATTGATAAAAAAATAAAAGAAAAAAGAGAGTTTTTATGTGCCTACGATAATTTTAGGAATTTTGACACTGTTAGTTTTTTAACCTATCAAATTAAATGTCATATCTCATTAATTATTTTTTTCAAATTAATCCTCGGTTATTATTTTTTAAAATTTTAAAATTGCAACTTTTTTAAACTAAAAATTATGATTAAAAATAACTTTAGAATTGTGAAGCCTAAAATCTTTTTACTCACTTTGAAAACTCTTTATAAAAAAATCTTTTGGGGTTTAGGGTTAAAAATTTCTTATTATTGTTTTTTAAGTATAGGTTTTATAAAAAGTGTTGAAAGTAACTAAAAGATTTTAGGGTTCAGACTTTTAAAGTTATCTTTAATTATATTTTCTAATTTAAAAGTTGCAATTTTAATATTTTAAAAATAACAATTAAGGACTAATTTGAAAAAACAAAAAAAAATTAATAAGAAGATGATATATAATTTGATTGATTAAAAAGTTAACCATATTAAAATTCCCTAAATTATTAAAGGCACCGAAGAAACTCATAAGAAACAAATATACAATTACAATTTACGAACAAATAGGAGGATCTTGGACCACTGTCGTGTGATTTAAAAGTTGAGCTGTTAGGTTTAGATGTGCACGTTGGGTTAAGAATTAAGGGACATTTTATTTCAAGGGTGTTATTATTGGCCTTTACTAGGACTACTCTTGGCCCCTACCTAGACGGGAAAAGTCCATCCTAACCCCATTTCAAATTTCTAACTCCTCTCTCTTCTCCTTCAACCTTACCCGCTACCCTTCTTGGCACCCCCTTCCCTTTTCTCCTTCTTCAAATCTCCTTCTCTTTCTCCTTCCACATGCTCCTTACGTAACCTAACCCCATCCCCAACCTTCCCTTCTCCCTAACCCCAACAAACCCTTCCATTCTCCTTCCCCAACCTACTCCTCCTCCCCAATCCTTTATTTCATCCTTCTTCGTGCAACCTGTCCATTGATTCCATTGTGATTGTTGGCAAAACCCTCAATGAAATCTTGATTTTGTTTTGTGTTCTAGCAAAACACAAAACGTAATTGAGATTACGTTATGGGTTTTGCCAGAACACACAATGAAATCATGAGTCTGTTTTTGTGGTTGTTGGCAAAACCCTCAATGGAATCTCAATTTCGTTGTGGATTTTGCCAACAACCTCAACGAAATTGTGATTCTGTTTTGTGTTTTGTCATAACACAAAATGGAATCGAGATTTTGTTTTGTGTTTTTAAAGTTCCTTTTGTTTGGTTATTATTTTTAATAATTAATTTTTTTGTTATTTTTTATTAACAATTTAATTTTTTTTCTTTAATTTCAGATGGTTCGAACCAAACATGCTTCATACGTGGCTAAACGCAATCCTTCTCATGAGGGTTGGGGTCGCTCACATGAAGAAGATGATGCTAGAGAGAGGCATCAGAGGCTAACTGTGCCAGCATGCGACTGACGACATTCGCCGAAAAAGCCAGAGCCACAAGCAGAGACACATGCATTTGATAAGATCATTGGACCTCCATTTGGAGGAGGTCCATTTGATTTGTCATTGATCCAATCTGACAGGGATCACGTGTTGGTCATGTATGGGTCCAACAGCCACGAACAGAGATGAAGCTGGTCAGCCATAGTGGTCAGGTGTTTCCATTCCCCACTGAGTTGACGATGAGGGCTTATGTGTTGCCTTTAGGGTTATCAACCCTAGTTATGGCATGGTACCCTGCCACAAACAAGGGCTTTGTGAATGCCCTTCTGAAAAGGTGGACTAGGAGACCTTGTCCTTCCACCTGCCTATCCAAGAGATGACTATTACTCTAGATAATGTGTCATGTCTCTTGCACCTACTTGTGACAAGTAATCCCATTGATCATCCCCTCTCCACCTTCACTAGAGACACCGTGAATATTCTGCTCATGACTCACCTTGACATTTCGATAGAGGAAGATGCTATAGCGGCAACCACCGCAAGTGCTAGGGTTAGCTTGACGTAGATAGCAGACCTATATCACCGGTACGTCCAATCATGATTATATGTGTGGGATGCCTGATAAGTGCCAAATTTTGTAAAAACAGGGTTATAATGATATGCACTTATCTTTTGATTTTAGTAAATTTCTTTGATTAAATTTCCCTAAACCTAGTTGTTCTATATTTTGTAATTATATAGGGTGTTATTCACATTTTGGAAGATTCATCCACTAAAATCCAGAGATTTAATAAAGTTCAATGGTATCCGGAGCATCCAAGTAACCAAAACAAGCACAAAAAGGCAAAAAGGACATTTCCTGAAGCAAAAATGGCCCAAAACTCGCCCAGGCCAACTTATTGAAGCTTTAACTCGCATGGGCGAGTGATTTATGTGTATTCTGGTTGCCTGGGGTGAGTTGAGACATCTGCAAGAGGCATTAAATTTGCCCAGGCGAGTTAAACAAGGCTAAAACACTCGCCTGGGCGAGTGGACTCTAGCAGCTTCCCCTCCTATAAATAGGCATGCAAAGTGAAGTTAAAAACATGGTTTCTGAGGGAGAGAACATGAGGAACACCTTAGGTGGCTTAAAGAGAGGTGAGAGAAGAGAGAAAAAGAGTGGAAACTCTGCAGGAACGGGCCGGGGATTGCTACCTTAGTCATGTCTTATGTTGATCTCTTGCTCTGCACCATGATTGGTTAGTTTCTCCTAAGGATTGGATGTAATCTTCTTACCTTTATGTATTTCTTTTAATATTTGATATATGTATGAATCTTTTCTACTCATTCTGGTGATTTCATTCTATTCTTAATGCTTGATTCTATTTGATCACTAGTTTCATGAAATAAGGTTCTAAGTTTAACTGGAAAGTACTCTTAGGATTTAAACTGAATGATTTTACTCTTTACGTTACGTTGCTAGAAATAGAGCATAACGCTTAGATTGTAAATAGTATGCAATTATGATTGTAATGCTGGGTTATTTACTTCATATGTGAGGGATCGATATTCAGTAAATATCCTTAGAATTCTCGATTGCAAGAGATCGATTCGCGGTGAATTAATGTGTGCATCAGTAATGATAGAAAATGATTTATATATGGTAATGTTAATTGGATATTGAGGGTATGAATGATGAAACTCAATCCTACGTTTTCTTCAATTAATTTCATTTATTTAAGTTTACGTTATTTCCATTATTTCCGTAAAACCATCAAAACTTCGACCATACTCGTTGTACATAACTATTGAACTGTTAAATTTTATTTGGATTAACTGAGTAACTCAAGTCGCTGTGGAGACGATCTTTTATAAATTTTGTAACTTACAACGACAATTGGTACGCTTGCCAAAAGTCTAACAATGCCACAACTTATCTTTTGCACTTGGTTGGTAGTACGATATTTGTCGACAGGTCCTCGACTCATGTCCATGTTGCCTACCTCCTCTATTGATAATGATTGTCAAATCGCTACAAAACAAATAAAACTAGGATAATTCTGTAGCACAGGAATAACCTAGGTCGACTCAGAGATGCAATTCAATTTGGTTCCTAACTTAACAAACTTATAAACAATAGGGGAATTTTATAGAACGATTTGTAGACAATGAACAAAAATTGCAGAAACACAAACAAGAATTGCAAAAAAATGCATAAACTACGGAATTGAGGAAAGTTGTTGTCAAACAGATTCAAGAATATCAATCCAATGCACCAAACCAAAGAATTTGAATTATCATAGTTCTTCAGATAATGATCATATTGTGAAATTCAGCCATTATCATTAGAAACAGTTCAATCGAATTAACTCTTAAATTAATTGAAATCACAAGTCAGATTGAAATATCATCCAAACAATTTGTGATTAAAATTTGAAATTAGGAAATGAATCCATAACCTAATCCATTTTAAATCCTAAACACATTCATAATCATGAAATAGAAAATAGGATTGAAGAAGAAGATGAACATCTACACAAAAATTGAAATACCAAACCAGAACTCAAATTCTCCTTGCTTGGACTGGATCCTTGGATTGATTGATTGTTTAGCCTTCATGATTATCATCAGTGGAAGAGCCACAAAATTTGTAAGAGAAAAGAGAAGAACAAAGATGAAAGGAAGAAGAACAATGAAGAATAGTAGAGAGAAAAAGAGAGAGAAGGGTTTGATCTAAAAACTTACACAAGAAGCTAGAAATTTTGTTTGTACAAAAAATGAAGTCACTAACTAACTAACTAACTATACTAATATATAGTGACTGAATAAGTAGGAAAGGATGAGCCCTGATTAGACACATCTAATCTAACTAATTAAGCTAATTACACAATCAAACCTCAATCTCGCAACCCAAAGCTCAAGTGTAGAGGTTTTGACTTCGAAGCCTAAAATGACCCTCAAATCGGTAGAATTGGCCCAAGCTTATCTGTGACAAAATTATAGCTCTTTACCTTAGCTTTCTAGGGATACTCATATGCTCCCTTTTGAGTTCTGTAGAATCATCTAGGTCCTGCACAAGGAAGATAGGTCAAATAAGTACAAAATCTGAAAATAAGCAACAATTACCAATTAAGCCCAATTATTTGCCTAAGACAAAAATTGAGATAAAGTGAGAAAAAAAAAGTCCAAGATAAGTAAAAAAAACTAAGAAGAATATAAAAATACTAAATTAAAAACGTTCAATCATCTACCTCAACAACCTAGATGACTGTCATCAGTACCCATAGGGAGTCATTGCACTATCGTACCTATACGACCATATCTCTTATGCGAGTTAGTATACCAACAAGCAGGTTACATGAAGTTAGTCATGGTAAGTAAATAAATGTTTAATTATGATTATTTGTATTTTTATTTTCTTTATTACTGTAATTAATTTGTTTGATAGTGTTTTTTTACAGTCTTGAGCGTTTGTACATCTGCCCACTGTTGGCTTTTCAAGCTTGGGACCGCTGCTCTGGATGACCCGACAACCAGAAGATGGAAGCCAACAAGAGGAACTGTGAAAGCTCATCTGATCAGGGAGAAGTTGGATGGCCTCTAGATGGATGTTGTTGTCTGGTGTCCTTATGAGTGCCACAAAGGTGTCAAGCCTTTCCCTAGTAGGCCCTTTTTCTCTAGATTCATTAGGTGCGGGAGGGATGTGTGGCCTTATCTTCCAGAGAGGGTGCTGAGGTAGTTTGGTCATGTTCACTGCAACCTATGCCATCCACCTTAACGTCTCATGTATGAGGCTTCTGATACATCATGGTCTAAGTGGCAACAACATGTCATTTTGCTGGGTGATGTTATGCCACCCTAGGGTCTTTGGGCTTGCACCTCTAACAATCTGTCTTGGTTTTATTGGGTTTCCTACCCCCATTCCATTCCGCCAGAAGAGGGAGAACCACCACATCCTTCTGTATGTTTATCACCTATCCCAGTGCAGTTACCGTCTGGGCAACCACTAGTAGTGTTTGTACTAGGTGGAGGCCACTATTTCCAGGTAAATTAAAATTGATTCTAGATGGCATCAGGCGCCATGTAGAGCTTGTTGGACCTCAGAGTTGTGCTAGAGGGCATGAGTCATCATTAGACCATACAACAAGCTCTGCAGTTGTTGTAAGACAACTTTGAAGCTAGGTGCAACTGATTCATAAAATAAACATCTACATAAAAAAACAACTAAATAAACATTGATAATACATACTATTTTTGGAAATAAAATAAACAAAAAGTGTATGATTTTGATAAAATAAAAATATGACTACATAGATTTAAGACACAACAAAGCAATGATTTCATCAATAGATCTTGGAAAGTTTATCTGTTGATCTTGAAAAGATTAACCAAAAGATTAGCTATTAATGACAACAAGATGAGAATGATAGAACACCAAGAACTATACTGGTTCACTCCTCAACAAGAGAAGCTACATCCAGTTTCTACTAACCAAACTTTGCTAGAGTTCCACTATAACAAAATCTGTTCTTTACAAGCTTACAAAAGATCACCTTTTATCAATCCTAGATAAAGATTTGAAATCTAAAGACCCTTCAGACTTCTAATGATCAAGACATAGAGAACACTTCTATACTCTTCTCTCTAGAGAACCCTAATCTAGAAAAGCTTTAAAGAACCCTTTTGAAATAGCAACTTACAAGTTGAAATGTAAAAACGAATTATAGCAAGAGTTTAGAGGAGAGATACAACCTTATGATCCAAAGAATGAAAATGCAAGTGTTTACCAAACTGGAATCAGGTTGAGAGAAAGCAAGCTTTAGACCAAGCTCTCCAAGAAACTCCTTTGAATTCTTGTCCAAAAAGAATTCTATCAATGATGCATGAAGATCTTGATTTTTGGAACAAGAGTTTTGAGACTTAGTGTATCTAAATTCAGAAGGCTTTTGAGAGCAATGAAAAATTTTGAAGTTTTCAGTTCTATACAAATCAAAAGACTTAACAACTTTTTATAGAAAACTATTCCAACTGAATGTAATCGATTAAATCGTCCATGTATCGATTCTTTTTACTTAAGTAATCGATTAATATCCTATTTAATCGATTAAAGTGTTCTTTGTTCTTTCTGGAAAAGATACATGAGCAAAGTAATCGATTAAACCGCCATGTAATAGATTATCATAGTCAGTCTAGCTTCAAAAATGTGCTAATGTAATCGATTACGATTATATGGTAATCGATTACCACAGGAAGACTTATTTTGTGTTTTGTACTATGTAATTGATTACCATTACCTTGTAATCGGTTAATTAGTTCTTCATGGCTTAAGTAATAGATTACCAAATTCTCGTAATCAATTAAGTTAGTGTAAAAAGTGGTTTTTCTAAAACTTAACCATGAATACTTGGTTTTTTTATGCAAACATGAAATCATGTGACTTGATAAAATCATGTATGCATGCCAATGAATGATGTTTATGCAATGCAAGGGATCATAAGATGAAGCTCTTAAAGAACTAACAAATTACATATGCCTTCAATTAAATGACATGTAAAAAGCTAAAATAGATCTAAGACACATTGCTCATCATCATCTAAATCATCTTCAAGCTCCCCCTGTATCTAACATTTTTGCCACATCATCATCATGTTTAGGCTTCATACACTCACACTCAACACAATCATCACCAACATAAATTGGTTGCCGGTAAAAAAGATCAAGTAAAATTCTGCAACTTCTGATGGCATCAATAATTATTTTCCTTAAGCGACATATGGTCACTTATTATGACGACTTGAGGACCACTATGACATTTAAACAATCTCTTTAGATGATGGAATCATGTCACCATTGCAATACACAAGAAAAGATACACTCTCCATGTTTTAAGCAATATGGTAAATATCAAGTAAAGGTTTTGAGTTGCCTCAAACCCCTAATGCTATTTATATTAGATGATCTATTGTTCTCTCGTGACCCATACCATAACAACGATTGATATGACACAAAAATATATATGGTTTAGATCATGTTTGTATTTAATATGGTTGTTATGCTTATAAGCAAAAATGATTGTTCAATAAATATGTCATGGAAAAAGTGGTGTTCAGTCAATATGTCTCAGAAAAAAAAAACAATCTCAGTCAAAAAATGAACAACTAATGCAGTGTTGTAGCGTTCAATAGAAAAACACATTTAAGTTTCACACAAATGTTTTTTTTAAACACCACACTGGAATCAAGATATCGTTGTGGTTTTATCCCAACAACTTCATTGTGAATAAATTTTTTATCACAACAAAATCACGATTCCGCTTTGATAAAAAAAATATTCACAATGGAATCATGATTCCGATGTTATGTTTTGGGTGAAAAAATATATCAGAATTGCGATTTTGTTGTGTATAAGGGGGGGGGGGGGGAGGGGGCAAGAATTGGTTTGTAACACAATCACGATCCTGTTGTGCATTTTGTACAATAGAATCTTGGTTCCGTGGAGATGGTGTTTTTGGAATAAAAAAGTCTCGATCCCTTGGTAGAAGCCAAGAGCAATTATCATGTGGTCAATAGTAAATCCCTATTTCAAAATATAATATTGCATTTTCAGACATTATATATTAGGACTTAAGAAAAAAGGACAATTCAATCCAAAAGACTAGTTTATTTATCATGTGGGAGAACCTCAAGGCTTAAGTATCACATCAAAGTAATTTATTCTACGATTAATTATAACTCTAGTTCCTCTATTTAGTCTAATTCACAATTTTGGTTCACCATTTAGAAAATAAAAGAAATAAATATAGTCAAAATTGAGGATTAGACCAAAATTATATTTTTTTTAAAATAGAGATAGCAAAATTATACTTGTTAGCTCATTTATGTAGAGAGGACATCCATGATGATTTTCACTCATCTATCAGCATTCGTTTGTACCTTAATCCAGCCCATAGGTAGTCTTTTCCATTGCACGACTCGCAAATACAGGTACTAGTTGTTGACTTAAGCAAAAAAAGAAGATTCAAACCCAAAAGACTAGTTTATTGGTTATGATGATCTCAAGGCTTAAAATTTATGTTATGTTTAGAAGTTGTACTGTTTGGGGTCCAAAAAATTGATGAGGAGGTTAACGTTATACTCACGTACTTACTTGAGCTTTAGAGTCCTTTGTTTTTCATGTCCCTCTGCTGTTCTCCTAGTAAAGGGTACCTGTAGTCTGATGTGTGAGATCGTGGAGTCCATCTTGGTTAAGTTGATCCTGATGTCAATTAGCTCCAAATTTGGTAAATACATTTGGTGTCCATCGTGGGACCGAAGTAAAACTTTCCCCGTGGCCTATTTTCGCCAATGGTTAGCACACGATCTGGCCTCATATGCGAGACACCCCTAGAGAGCTCCAATCCTTTCCCAACAACCATGACAGGCAACGACACTCTCGAAAAACTCTAAGCCTGTATCACAAAGATGGAGCAAGGCCATGAGGAAGAACTCCGAAAGTTGAAGGTCGATCATGATTACTTGAAGGCTCGTGTGAGGCGCCCCTAATGGGATGAGCACTCCACCCACATCAATACCCAGGATGACCATGATACCTCATGAGCACATTGCTATGAGGGAAGTACGACTCTTCGAAATTCTTTTGTCAGTCAAATTATGGAGGTCGACTTGCCTTTAGGTTGGAAATAACTCATCTGAGAGCATTATGACAGAACTAACGATCCAGATGAGAACCTAGTCATCTTACGGGAAACTTCTGGTTCGACTAGCTCCAATTGGCGCCACAAAACTGTGACGCTAACAACAGATGTTATTGAAAAGCGATACTTTAGGACATCGTCCCTCACCTACTTATAACCAGCGACAAAGGGTGGAGGTGGGGACGTCCCGTCATTATGGCTATGCTTGTTATGAGGCGAAACCCTAACCACACCACATTGTCACCCCTTCCTGTAGCCGCTGAAGGAGAACAAGACAGAATTGTGGTGATGGTGATGGGTTCCTCTCCTATAGGAGCAATAGAAGGTGGAACCTTCTCATGGGGTCGAGAGCTACCCTCGCCGACATGGCGCGGGTCCAACAACCTCCCGAAAGAGGAAGATCCACTATCGAAAGCTTCGTGGCATGTCTCCTCCGACGAGGAGTCACCGATTAGAACTACTTCTTGTTCCACAAGGGTTATTGGATGGAACCC
This sequence comes from Glycine latifolia, assembly GCA_013407115.1. NCBI lineage: Eukaryota > Viridiplantae > Streptophyta > Magnoliopsida > Fabales > Fabaceae > Glycine > Glycine latifolia. The sequence goes on from QARZ01000578.1 coordinate 239,295, forward strand.
CCATAATCGCTTCCACCTATGCCCAAAGCAGAGTTTGAAATAGAAGACATAGTAGAAAAAGGGAAATGTACCTTGGAATGAGAAAGGTGACCGAAAGAAAGAAGGAAATCGAAGGAAAAACCTAGAGCTGTGTGCTCAATGAATAGGATGCAGATAAATCACAAAGAGAAAGACGAAGCAAAACTCAAGAATGGCAGTGATCAAAACCTAACATACACCTAAACGGTGCCCAAAAAATCTGCATCATGATGCAATCCCATTAACCCATGTAACGCGTCTTCAAGACGTGCCCATTCATAGAGTGAGATGTATATAAAAGCAACACACGTGTACGACACACGCCCACTCTGAAGAAAAATGAAAAGCTTCTTTTTAATGCACCCTTTAATGGTAAAAAAGGGCAGAATTGTTAAAAACTGGGACCTCTGATATGACACACCTGACTTTGTCTGTAGAATGCAAAGCGTGAGCACCCTAGAAAACCTAGCAAAAACAACCCGGACAATGTTTGTCTAGGTTGAGGGGCTTGACAAGCCCTAAACCTGTCAAGGCTACCACCTGAACACTGAACAATCTCTTTCGCTAACAAGTTGGCTTAGAGCTTGGGGAGCTTATGTATTGTATGAGATCCACAAAATTGATGTGACAAGTGAATTGGCGTTAAAATATACACATCAACCCTCTTCGTCAATCCTACTATAGGAGCATGGACACAACTCCCTTAACAACCAAACTGTTGGGCCACTAAACTGACAATATATATCTGCATATATTTGAATTCTAATGACAATGCTATTATTCCCTTATCAAGTGCAAGTACCTACTTATATACTAGCAATGAATTATCTATAAGTAATGAATTATCTACAAGAGTTGCTACGTCACTGTAACAACCCCTGCAATTAAGGACCCGAAGCTCCATTTTAATTCATTCTAAACTTATTCACATACTTACTTGAGTGTCGAAGTCATTTGTTTTGTAGGTCCCCCCTTTGTTCTCCTATTAAAGGATACCTGTAGTCCGATGTGTGAGATCGTGGAGCCTATCTTAGCTACGTCAATCATGACGTCAGTCAACTTCAGATTTTCGTATGTACAAAAATATTATTCTCATGAATATGTTGGATACATATTAGCTTAAAATATTAAATAAATATCTTAAGTAGAATAAATATAAATATTAATTAAATAGAATAAATGTAATTATTGGGACAATGGGATCACTTCCATTCAGTTACCTTTTGGTTTTTCTTATCCGACTTGAAAGTTTGTCCATTATGCATTTGCTACGTACAGAATATTTGGTGATTACCCACGATTGAGGTGTCGATGCTAGCTTTTCCTCGTTATAGGTAGTTTCTAGTTTCAACTTTCAATTAAAGTATAAGAGATCACAAGAAGAGCAAAATCAATGGTAAAGAAAAAGCTATATACACCTTTATCTTTTTGAATACCATACTTGTTTTATTTCACACCATTCGTTACTTCACATATTAAAAGAGTTAGGCAGAGAGCATTTCATGAACATGGTCATTTTTTATTTGATTTATCTGTATATTCTACCACAGCACGTTTATTTTAAATAATTTTGTCCTATCAAACAATGTCTGTTGTGCTGATGACAATGTGAATATCATCAGTGTTGTATCACTTGAATGGTATAGAATAGCACAGTGCACGTGCGGTCTAATCCAATTTTGTTTTCGATCTTATATTGATATATCATATAACGAGTTTCATTGTATTATACACATACATAAATATTAAATTAGTTAAATAATTTGAGAATACATCATTAGATGTAATTTCGTGTAAAAATTTTCTTTCACTCAAATTTTTCTCAAAATTACATTCTGTTAATTAAGGTTCAGAAAAGAATATATATATATATATATATATATATACACATAAATATGACACTGATAATTAAATTCAAGTTCGTCACCATTTTTTATGTTCAAATATGCTCTATGTTTTTCTTTCAAAAAAATAATTTGCTTTATGTTTTGGTTTCCGTTGTGACGTTTAAGGCTTAAAAACAAAATTTGCTATGCTTGCAGGGATGAAAAATAAAAGTCTCCTAGGTACATAAAAGATAAAACCAAAGCTACTATATGCAAGCACGTAAAACATATTGATGTTAGCGACAAGTTTACCGTAGAGACCAAATAGGCTAGACGATAAATATTGCTGAAATAATTTTTATTTTTTTACATAAACTAAAAATAAAAACTGTTACATTTATAATCACGTTAAACATATTCAAACTTTTAAATAACTTCAGTATATTTGTAGGATTATGAAATGGTAAGCCAAATAATTAAGATTCTATTGTAAGATAACAAATATTTGGCAAACAGGTGTTTTTTCATCCTTAAATCCAAAGGGTGTGAGGAGAAAAAACTAATATTATGGAAAGTGGCATAGATTTTCGAAGTTGTGTATAGATATACACGTACGATAAAATTCTTATCCTTAACCAATGTTTTATGTCTTTCGGTGGCACTAAATTGTCAAAGTATATATAAGATCCTTGATCATATACCAAAATACGTGGCAACCATTTCTTATTGTCTCTATAATTATAGTAATAATGTATTTACTTTTGTAATATTATTATTACTTTGGAGAAGACAAGGGGAATTAGAATAAACTAATCAAATCCAAAATGCTAGATGCCCTAATAGTCATATTTGTTTGACAGGAGCCCTAATAGTCATCTAAATGCTCAAAATCTTGGAAAGGTGATTCCGATTCTTTCTTAAACACGAAAAGAAAAAAGTTTATTCTTCAACCTAGTATGCGACAGGAACAACTCTTATTTTTGGAGCCTCCTTGGTGTTTTAGAAATTAAGCTTTTCCTAAACACAAGGAACATTTATACCGTAGAACTATCCATGCTATATTCTGGCTCGTAAATATACGCTCCACATATTTTTCCCTAATTTTATACACAATTTTTTGGAATACACCGCTGATGATGGTGAAAAATGGTTATTGAGAATCAATTATCTTGATCTATGTGTAACAAGAAAATTTTATGTAACAATTCTAATGAACAATTAAGTCTTTTTATTGCAAATAGACTACAACGGATTTTGCCTGGGATTGTCCGAGAGAACCAAAGTGCTTTTGTGCCCTGACAGATTGATTACAGATAATGCACTCATAGCTTTTGAATGTTTTCACTACATGAAAAATAAAGATAGGGGGAGAGGAGGCTTTCTGGGTCTAAAATTATACATGTCAAAAGCCTATGACAGAGGTAAGTTGGAGTTTCCTAAATGTGCTACGGGGTTTCCATCAAAAAGGATTTCTTTGAATATGAGGTGTGTTCAATCTGTATCCTTTTCTGTCTTGCTGAATAGGAACCCCCACGTTGAATTTCAGTCAGAAAGAAAGCTAAAACAGGGAGACGCATTATCCCCCTACTTATTCATTCTATGTGCAGAGGTTTTGTCTGCTATGTTGACTAAAGCAGTGTCTCAAGGTTTGATTCATAGTATAAAGATGGCTCCCAGAGAATCTATAATCTCACACCTTTTCTTTGCTTGATATTTGCAACCAAATTTCTCAAATCCTTAAGTTTTACGAGGAAGCTTCCAGGCAAAGGATCAATCTTAAGAAATTACAACTCTCTTGTAACCAAAATGTGCCTAATCTCAACTATCTAATACATTATTATAAAACAATTTTTGTTCGGATTCATGGTACTAGCAAACGATGTTTCAAGTTAACTTAGCAGTTCAAGTTGTACCTTATTGGGAGAAAAAGCACAAAGGACTTTAGTGTAGTAAGAAAAGTAGTTGCACCTTTCTTTCTGGTATAAACGATTACTTGAACGTTGATACATAGTTGTCTTTTCAAAAGCATTTTGTGCTTAACAACATGTGCAAAACAAAAAACATTGTCCAAGTATATATAAGAAGCAACATACTTGCTTCAAAGCAAACTATGGAGGCTCTTGATAAAAACACGTATTAGACGTTTTTTTGTCTAAATCATTTGGTCACTTAGTTCAAGAACATGTGTTGCAGGCTTATGATAAAAAATGTTTATCTACAGTCAGTTTTAATACACATGAGATTTTTTGTTAAGTGAGGTAAAAGGTGTCTTTACAACCAACACATACACACAAACACATAGAAATGTTGAGACAAAATCCTTTTAAAAGCTAGAGTTTTAATGATGACAAACCATCAAGAAGCAAACCTTAAGTTATCTGAACTTAGCTACTAATGAATGCTTTTAGTGTGCTTAATAGAATGACTAAATTCAAAAGCATGGAGAAGGTGTGAAACATAGACCTACAATTAAAGTTTTCCAATCATACATTATGCTTATTCCGAAGCAAAACTATCAGAAGGAGAGTTGTTCATAAGCTAGAAAGACATGTTTTCTAGGTCAAAGTGCAAATATTAGAAGTTTTATATGATTAGAAACATAGATTTGATTTCGTCAAGGGGTAGATATCAAAAGCTACACATGACTAAGAGATCATCAAAAGATGTGTTACAATAGGAATTAATGAAGATAGGCGTGCCTACATTATTCAAAAGCACAATGAATTGCAGTTATCATAGCAACTCCAAAAGACATGTTACAAATCAATTTTCAGAAAAATCCTTATAACTCATCTCAAGAAGTCACGAGAATCCATTAAGACTACAAAAGTACACCTTCATTCCCAACCTTTGATAGATGTGGGATTGTGCATGAGCTAGGAGAATGCACTATTGACGACAAGCTAGCTACGACCATGGATGAGATAAACATTGTTGGGGGAGGAAACAACTCTTATAATTAGTACCTTAGAAATTTCAATCAAGGACATGATTTCAAGCAGAATCAAGGAATGTATAGCTCTCAACCTATACAAAATCAGAGGTCTAGACAAGAGGAGAGAGAACCCACTCTTCAAGAAACCATGCTTCAATATATGGCCCAGAATTATCAGAGAATGAAGCAGGTGGAGTCTCAACTAACCAACATACAATCTCTCTTGTCACAAAGGCAGTTGGGTAATCTCACTTCACAACCTGAACCAAACCAATGCTATGATGACTAGAAGCAAGAGGATTCAATATGACTCCGAGGAGAAGGAAGGTTTTTTTCCTAAAAGCTACAGATGATGTCTTTACTTAGAAGGACCAAGCACCTAAGAAATTTGAAGTTCCTACTGATGGGATTTCGTAAGAAGAAAGGGGATGAAAAGGAGATACTGACATTTACTCAAGTAAGTTTACCTTTTCCTCGTAGAGTTAAGAATGATTAGTGGGATGTGAAATTCAAAAACTTTGTCGATGTTATGAGTAAAGTGCACATCAACCTCTTTTTCGTTGAGACTATTTCACAAATGTCATCTTATGCCAAGCATTTAAAAAAGTATCAAACAAAGGAAAATTGGCAAATTTTGGCACTATAGGTCTCAATGAGGAGTGTTTTGTTGTGGTCCTTAGAAAACTTCCCCCCTAAGATGAAAGACCTCAGTAAATTTACTATTCCTTGTTTAATAGGAGGGTCTTACTTTGATAAGTGCCTATATGATTTGGGGTTAGTATAATTTTGATGTCCTATTTTGTATTTAAGAAGTTAGGCATAACAAACTTAGAACCTACTAACATCATTCTCTACCTTCCTCGTTTAGTTGTCTATCCTAGAGGGGGGACTGAGGATGTGCTAGTTAAGTGGACAAATTCATCTTTCTAACTGATTTTGTTATTTTAGATATAAAGGTTGTTGAGTATGTTCCTATCATATTGGGATGACCTTTCCTTAGTACTTATAATTTACTTGTTTAGGTTAGGCTTGGTAGACTCACCCTTAGATTAGGGGATGGGAGAGTGGTATTTAATTTATCAGATACTATAAAACAACCTTCCTCATTTGCTTATTGTAGCTTTATTGAGTTTGTTGATATAGCTTATTCACTGATGGAGGCATCATTCTTAAGTGTGGGGATACTTGACCCTCTAGAGAGAGTTCTCATTGATGAGGACCTTGACTGGGAGTTGAACCCTAAAGTGGAGGAAATACTAACATTTCTCCACTCTTAATATGGTCCTGGACCACCAATTGTGAGAGGTTGGAATGATGCAATGTTCCAAAGCCAAAGCCTCCTATTAAGGAACCTCTTGAATTGGAGTTGAAGCCCCCTCCTTCCAACTTCAAATATGATTGTTTTGACCCGTCATCTTCTCTTCCAATTATGATTGCTGCAAGTTTACATGAAATTGAGGATGAAAAACTATTGTTGTTTTGCAAGGATAAAAGGGACACCTTTGGGTGGAACATTCATGACATGAAAGGTTTAGACCCCACACTCTGCACCAAAGAGATCAACACTAAAAGGGGTTTCTACCCAAATGGTTGTCCAAAAGGAAACTTATTCCAACATGATGGAAGTTGTCAAAGGAGAGGATGCTAAGCTCACTATCACGATGAAGGCAATCTACCTGCCAATACTACGACGTTGGTCAATTGATCACGACCCATGCATTCACCATTAGAACCGAGTATGGCCAAGGCAATCATAGTCAATGATGATAACAGTCGTGGTCAAGTCCATCACGACCGTGGTTAATATGTGTATATATACACATAGATGAGGGTGTTATTAAAAGCATAGTGACTACGAGCATAATCACCATCATCCTCTCTCTTTCTCTCTTCTGATCAAGGTTAGCTTCGTCTTATCACGGTCGTGGTGCTCTAACTCTTCTCTTCTCCACTTTTCACCATGGGCGTGGTGATTTCGCACTCAGGGCCACTATCACAGCACCACAACCATGGTCACCACCATGATGACCATGATGCCCTTTTCCATTTTCTTTTGTCTCAAACACTCTATTTTTTGTGTTTGTTTTTCTTTTCTTTTGTAGCCCATATGAACTTCTTGTGATAGCTTTAGGATCACTTTTTCCAGGGTCTTATCTTCATTTGAAGGATATTTTTCTTTTTCTTTTTTTCCTTTTCATTTCCTTTCCTTGTATTTCTTTTATTTTATTTTAGTTTCAGTTTTTCCTTTTAGTTGTATTTCAGCACCTAGTTTAGTTTGTTTCAATGTAGTATTTCATTCTATTATTTTTTCTTATTTTTGATGCATTGAGAATACTGCATGTAGTAAGTGTAGGAAGGGGTATCATTGCTTCCCAAATTTTGAGCTCTTAGTATGTACATGATCTCTTATATTATTCTAGTTCCATCACATTATAAAAAGCTTATTGAGCTTAGAATTTTGTGTTTTCAAGTATTCCCTTTGTTAAAAAGAATACAAAAATAGTGTGCATGTGAATGTGTGTGTATCGGGGAAACTGAAAGTTTTCTTTAGAAAGGAACAGTAGCATGCATAATTGTGAATTGTTCCTAGAGATACCCTCATAAATGTGAGTATTGAGCTTTGATTCTTTTAGTGTGGGTGAATTGATCATTTCTATAACATTATTCTATTCTATGTTTTCACATGCATATCCTTGAATAAATTATGAATTTTATGAAAATATGAGACTTTGATAGGCTTTCTTGAGACCTGTGAATTCTTTTGATTAGTTTTCCCCCTACTTGACCTATATTGTATGAATAGTTGATGTGAGGAAAAATGGGGAACTAATACACATTGCAGGTTGTGCTGGTGAATAAATCCTAAGTCCTTCTCTCAAGTGAAATCCAAGATAAAAAGGGGTTGATGAAAAAAAGAAAGAAAAGAGAAAACACAAACAAAAATGAGAAACAAAAGATATATATGAATTATTGTACCCCAAAGCAAATAAAAAGAGAGAAGAAAAAATGAATCAAAAGTTAAATGAAAAAGAAAGGTGTAAACACAGGTAGAAATTCTTGTAATTTCTGAGTGTTTTCATATGATTAAGTGGAACCCTTTGTTAGTATGTTTCTTTCCGTACCTACCTTACATTACATGTCTGGTCTCATTACAACCTAACATGTCTCACTTTTTTGGAATTTTTGGATTTATTTGAATTGAGTTGATTGATATAGAGTTATGAACTTGTTCTTTGAATTGTGATCTTCAATGTATCTATCTACCTATATAACATTGTAAAACACTGAGAGATGGTGAGCAAAGTGAACTTGAAGCTCTTTAAGACTATTTGTACGTTAATTATAATCCTAATGGATTCCTGAGTGAATTTTTGATGTCCCGTTGTGTGAGTTTTTACATGTTGAATAAATTAGAATTTATGTTGCATGACTTATGACTTTAGGAGAATTTTTTTTGATTAGGAACTAGAATAATTGCTTGAGGGCAAGCAATGCTCAAGTGTGGGAAGGTAGATAACCACTTTTTGAGTGTTGTTTTATGTGAACTTTTGTGTCATTTTGCATACATTTTCTTGACAGAACTCACGTTTGGAAAATAATTTTGCATTGCAAAAGTACAACCACTCAATTGAGTGAAAGAGTTAGAAATTGTATGATATTATGAAGATTTGAAGACCCTACACTTGATCATGGCCGTGGTACATTTACCATGTCTGTAGTAAGTAACACAACCATAATAATATGATAACAAATTTCTAGAACAACGTCAATGATCCGACAACGATTGTGGTCAATTCATGAGAATCTTGGTCAACCATGAGGGTCGTTGCCAATCCACAATGCCCTAAAGCTTCAGTGTCACTTCCGACCATGCACAACTGTGGTAGATTTTACCACGACCATATTGCGTTTTTTCGGACTAATATCTTTAGGAAGGTATATATAGGTCTTTATACTTTGTAAAAATAATCTTTTGTTCGCTTTTATCTTTTGAGAGAACCTCGAAGGCTTTTGAGAGCTATGAAGTGTGGACAACAACATGAGGACAGTTCGTGATCATCGTTCCAGTCTTATTAGTATGTGTATCTATTTTGTATAGGATTGCTAGTTTTACTTTGATCATGAGCGAGTAGTCCCCCTATTTCGAGGGTTATGATGTAACTGTCCAATTGTACCATTCTCCCTCTTCTTAATGAAATTCCTCATTATTTTATGTTAATTAATTCTCTTCCATGTCTTTATTGTTTATATGGAATCGACCATTATAATACTTAATCAATTGGATACTAGTGATAATCTGCATCTAATTGATATATCTATGTAGAGAATCTTTAATACCAAATTGCATGATCAAACTGTTTGCGTAATCTTCGATAGATTAGTTAATCTTTAATTGATCATCCCTAAAATTGATTATATCCTTTGACTAAAATTGATAGACCCATGATCATTGGGGTATTGATTTAAGGCAAAGAGCATCCTTTGACCTTGATCATAGACTTTGGTTGATTTTTGAAATCGATAATTAACCAAGGAAGGTATTTCATTGAGACTTGGATTAGGGAAAAATTGTTACTAGTAAATCATAATTCCTAGTCACTCTTATCATCACTTAAATCTCTCTTTGCATTAGTTTATTTGTTTTATTCTAAAAACCAAAACCATAAAAATATTTAAATCCTCTTTTTAATCACCTCAACTGTTAGTTTAATAAACTTGACTAATTGAAAATATAACTAGTCCTTTGAATTTGATATATGAACTTTTGAGTCTATTGTTATTACTGTGCAGGGGTACTCTTGTCCTTGTGTGAGTCTTACATATTTAACGCATCAACCTAATATTAGGATTTTTCGTCTTCTAAGAGCTCAAAAATGGTATGTTTGTACTCTTTTTTAGAATTTATGCATAATTAAAATAAATAAAGTCGTGAAGGAAAGAAAATTAAAAATTAAATATGATACATTTTTTTAATTTTTTTTTCAATTTTGGACAATACTTTCCGGTATATAAATCTAAAACAATATTCTGAAAATTATTTTTGGAACTTTATTGTTGTATTCCAGAAAGTAGTTTCGACAATATTGTTTTATATTCTAGAAAATACTTCCAAAATATAAGGATAATAATTTGGGTATAGAGAGCATTAATGATAGTAAAAAATTAAATTAAAATAAAAGGAGTAGATATAACATTTGCCTAATTTAGTGACAAAAATGTCACATGAAACTTAACAAGAGAATGTAATTATTATACTTTTTACACTTTTAAAAATTAAATCAGAATATTAATTATTTTAGAGATTAAATCATGATTATTTATCCTTTATATATATATAGATATAGATATAGATATAGATAGATATATATTATATGTTGGACCAACCTACATTCCAAACCTTAAGACCGCTGCTGGGCTGAGTTCAGTCCAAAACAAATTACATTATTATTCTGCTTATTATTGAGCTAAATATGTAGTCATATTTTGATGCAAAAATTGCATCATCTTCACCATTCGTTTTAGCTTCCATTTTTATGGAACCACGATGGTGATGCATCAACATGGCTATCTTTATGTTCCTGAGAAATTTCAAGAGGTGGGAATATAAAGATTAAAATTACACTTAATTTCTCCATTTTTTCGTCTTTTCGAGTAGATCTCTATGTGACATGTGGTAGGTACAAGATGATTTAAATGAGATCCTTTAGGCTTTGGACCGTTTTGTTTTATCTATATATCTCTCAACTTTGGAATTATTATTTTATTTTATTTTTTTATGATTCTCGAAACGCTAAGCGAATCAAAATCTTTACAAGCATAAATAAATTAGGAACTGATGTCATGTGCTCAAATAACGAGTTTTCTAAACTCAGAGAAATTTAAGCTTATATTCGCCAACATTATGCATCATTGGGCTTAAGAAATTAAATTAAATTAACCCGACATATAGTAGCTAATGTAGTTATATTTCACGTTAAACGTCAACAACAACATGGTCATTACTTTATGTATTCTCTTTGGAATTCAATGGTTTCTAACATCTGTAGGGGAGTCCAAACCTCATGGTAGGCACTATTTGAACCCTAATGGAAATATTATAATACATTGTCACATGCAAAGAATACAGCATATACTTGCTATTAAACCTCATGGTGGCAAATAATGTTGTGTCGTGCAAATATAAGTCATATTTGATAGAACCTCTATAGCATTTAAGAAATGAGTATATGCCCAGGTACTGAAGCATCAACATGCATGTCTGCAGGATGGATAATGAAACGATAGCTACTTAACTTTAAATCTTATCCACGTCAAACGAGACAACGTGGGAAATTTTGTATAACTAATTAGCAAATATGATCGCATTTCACATACATGTACAATACTTTTTCTTTTTATGGAATACACAAATATTCTCCATCGTAAACAATTTAATTTGCTGGAGTCAGTTTAAACTTGTGGGTGACAAATTCTTACTCTAAATATTAACTCAATTATATACTCAACACTCAAACTGGTGAGAAATAAGATGAACCGGTCTTGTTAAACCCTAAAAGAAATGTATAATATAGATTAAAAAATCTAATTAAGAAGTTTTAAAATATAAAATATATTTAATTAAGTAAAAATAAATTATTTAAAGTTATGAAGAATATATTTGTAACTAATTATAATAATTTAAATTCAAAGAAGAAAAACTAAGAACAGTGTCATTGGTGCAATCACTCTAAGAAAAAAGGGCTCAAAATTGTAAAAGTAAATTAATTAATAGGATATTCCTTCAGATCAATTTTTTCTCTCGAGAATTCTCGGTTTATTGAACCATAATCAGTAGAATCATATTCTAAGAAATTTCCACTATAATGGATCATATGCGTGTTCGAATTAAGTCAGTACACCTAATACAGAAAATATTGCATGTTTT
>QARZ01000578.1:251098-321521 GCA_013407115.1 Glycine latifolia
CGCACGGATACATAACGTAGGATAAAGATGCAGAATTCAGTATATGGCATCCTTTTTATTTTTTATATTTTTTATGTGTATGACATCCTATTGCAAATTACCTATGCGCGATTTATTCACAGGGATGACGAATAGGTCATGGAAGAATCGAATATCTGTCACAATTCAATTGAATTGGTGGAAGTCATAATAAATATAATACGTTATTACCAAAATCTAAAAATTTCATATATGAGTTGGACGGGGTTCTTATAGGTTTTAAACTTTGCATGTCGGATGTTGAGTCAATCTTGTTAAGGAGGAGGATCTGCAAAACAAAAGAAATGATTCCGACGCTCAAGTAAGTATATGAATTATCGAAGAATATGTGTGATAGTGTATATAAGGCTTTCGAGGGTGTCTTGGAGATGTGTCCACCGTGGGTGGACAGTGATGAATAATGACAGGATTGTCCTCTGAACCATGACTTAGTAAAGGTTTAGGGAAAACCTGTATTTATAGCATGGAGTATGGACTTTGTGCCTTTGTTTGTTAGTAATCTATTGACACGATAACACATAATAACAAGCAATTATATAATTTAAATAGGAGATAATGTGTACCTTATAGATATACTATTACTTGTAGATAAGTAACAACTTGTAGATAACTAGAGAGATATTAGGAGATAAGGTGGTTGCATCAATTTGAATGACCAAACATAATAGATATGTTGTTGATAAGGAGAGATTCACTGTTGACGTCCGTACTCCTGTAGCAAGGCTGACACGGAGGGCGGACAAGTATGTCACGGTCGACACTTAGAGAGTAAATGTGTATCATTACTGCAGCAGGGTTGATACAGAGGATGACCACGTGTACAATGATCCCACAGTAAAAGCCACGTGTAATTTTACTATTTTGGACTATACATAATCCCCCAGCCTCTAAGCCAATTTGCAGGCGAAAGAGTCTTGATGAAGAACATCTAGTGTCAAAGTAGATAAGTAAAAGATGATGAGCGAAAAAAGCCCCCAAAGGTGGACAAGTGATGTCCATTGTCAAGGTTGATGGCTTTGTGGAGTAATGTCGAGGCTCCAACTTGGACAGAACTGTCCGAGTTGTTATTGTTGAGTTGCCTAATATGGACTGATTTTTTTTGTTAATAAGGTTGGACATGTCAGGCAAGTGAAGCATTAAGGCTGAGAACTTCTGCCAATATCTGACCGTGGGAGTGGGCATTGAAAACGAGCGTTACATCTCTTTAAATGCTGCAGGCATGTGCTGCCCACATGGCTGTACTTGTGCATACGTGTCACTCAAGGAGTGGATACGTACTGGAGACATGCGGTAGTGAGTGAGTGGAGTCAAATCGTGGCTCGAGTTTCCAAGGGTCGTTTCAAATCCCACCAGTAATAGTCGAGCCACACACTCATTTAAATAGACGAGACTTCTAACATTTTCTTTCTACCGCCATTCTTGCGTCCTTGCTTCCTTAATCTTCTTCTTGCTCGAACCTTTTTTTTCCTTTAAGGTACCCCACTTTTGCTCTTGAAAATGTCTATTACTTCCCTTTCCGATTCTACTTTGGGCATGGGAGGTAGAGATTTAAGGGGCTCGATAAAGTAACCATTTATGTACGAAGTCATCTTCGTGAGTGACTCTTCGAAGGAGAACACCCATGGAGGAGTTTCTGACTGGTCTTCCTCCTTTGGGAGGAGGGCGAGCTCCCGTCGGGCTGGTGAGGGCACTTCGCGCCCTTGTCAGCAGGCAAGGTCTCCCTTCGCCGTTAGGGCAAATGAGCCTCTACCGCCTACCATCCTTCCCCCTCCTTCTTCTTCGGGGAGGATGAGGCAAAGTAGCACCAGAGGTACTAAGACTTCCTCTTGCGCACGTTGTAGCCCTAGTGCTGGGTCGCCATCCTTCACCCCTGCAGTTCGTGGCTATGAGTGGGTGAGGGAGGATGTCTTCAAGTATCGATCATCCCTGACTTCCTTAGCATTGGTGGCTGCCATGTGTTGTCAGCTGCAGGTGATGGCCCCTAGGGATTCCCATAAGGTCACTGTCGATCCTTGTGGGAATGATGACTTCCCCTGTCTAAAGGCGGCACCTGGCGCACTGCCTTTCTTTTTCATGTACCATTCTCTCTTCAAAGTGTTGGCCCTTCTCCTTCCCTTCTCACCATTCTAGTGTGCCTTCCTAGAATACTTGAATGTGGCACCCTCCCACCTTCACCCTAACAATTGGGAAGTGGTGAGGGCCTTTGAAATTTTGTGTTCTTTTTTTAACATTCGTGCGACTACTCCTCTTTTTTTGTTCTTTTTTCAAACCAAGTTGTCCGGGAAGGTTTCTTAGGTCTCCTTGCACAGTGTTTCCAAGAAACTATTCGAGGTTGACACCAACATCTTCCGCTGCTTCAAGGACCAATTTTTTAAGGTCCGCGAAAATGGTGTTGTGGCAGACAGACTTCCATTGATGCACAACATGGATGGGGAGCCTCGCTTCCCCTTCTACTGGTAGACTGACCCCACCAGGTTTAGGTCACTTGATGAGGACTTACTGACCATAGTGGAAAGGTCTGACAAGGCGATCCTGGAGCTATTGTCAACCTCGTTGGACGCACGTGCCATATTGTCCCTGCCTTCGACAGATGACCCTTTTGCTGCAGTGGACAGTATTTTATCTTACTTATGCCTTCTTTGTCTGGTATGTGTACCTTGACTTGACACTTGTGTTTTTTTGCAGGTATCATGGGTAACTTCTCAGGGAGGCCAAGCTTGAAGAATGTGGGTGGCGATGTTGTGTCACCCCCTATTCCCCCTCCAGCTGGAGAGGAGGGTTGACCCGCTGTTAGGGTTGGCCATTCTAAAGTTGATGTTGCTTTCCCTAACACCTCCCCCTCTGCATTAGCTAAGAGGAAGAGGGATGAAGGTGCTAGGATGTCTGATTGCAAGAAGTCCCGAGCCCCTCACAACTTGCGTGCGATGAGGGAAGCTATCGGGCTTCTTCCTCATTGCCCACTTCTCCTCCCCCTGTCCGAGCTCCGACTCCTGCTGTGGTTGTTGTTGCTGCTTCCCCTGCTCCCCCATCTGTTGTCCCAGCTCTGGTTCCGATTGCTACTCCAAGCTAGGTTCTGATTGTTGCTATTCCTGTTCCTCCTATTGTCACCACTCCTGCTCCACCTGCTATCGTCGCTCCTGCTCCACCTACTGTTGCCATTCTTGCTCCTTCTCCACCTCCTCCTTCTATGATGCCGACGCTTGCTGCTAGTCCTGTCACCTCCCTTGAGTTCGTAAATGCTCCAAGAGAGGTCGACTCATTATGGAGCTTAGGGCAGATGCTTAAGTAGAGAGTACCAACCCCATTCGACAAGAACTTGATTCGGTTGGTCAGCCCTCAACGTTCTGCTGATGCCGCAAAGCTCTTTCTGCATAGGAGCCTTACGATTATGGAAGAGAACGGACAGCTGCACCAAGAGGCTGTGAGTAAGGCTGCTTCTCTGGAAAGGGAGCTAGCCAAGCTGAAGTCAGTTGTCCGCAATGTCTGGCAGGTGGAGCACTCGATGCTGATCAGTGCTATGGTGGCCATTGCTGAGATGGTCAGGTCTAACCATCAGCTTTTTATCAAGGTTAGTGGTAGCTTTGGCCAAGCTGTTGCGTACTAAACTTGATGGTGATGAGCTAGTCACCCAAGGCAAGGCTTTGCTAAAGGAGAAGATGGACTTGGCTGTCAAGGTTGACCAGGTTGATGCTGAGAAGGAAGAGTTGGCCAAGAGGGCGGTCGAGTTGGAGGAGAAGCTAAGGGAGTTCGAGATTAGGCTCGCTGTAGAGATGGCGGTTAGCAAGGAGCTTGATGAAGAGCTGGTCATCTATAAAAGAGAGGCAATGGAGTAGCATGAGAAAGGTTTACTCAAAGCTGTTCGCCAGGTTGGCCTCTTCGCGAAGGACCTTGACTTGGGTTTGTTTGACCCTTTCAAGGATGTGAAGGGTGGAGTCTTAGTCGATGAGGATAAGATCAGCTCTACTGAGGAGAGTGTTACTGATGCGGCCAACGTGTAGGCTGCTTTTTTCTTGTATATTTTTTTGTCTTTTGGCCGTGGAGGCCATGTAAAGTTATTATCAATTTAATGAAAATAGTCATCTTTTCTTCATCCTATTCAATCTTCTATATGTTGCATATTTTCTTCTATGAATGTTTGTGTTGATGAGTATAAGTCACTTAAATAACGTTGTCGTCGAAACATTAAGAGATTGTATTGTCTTGTTTAGTTTCGAAAGTGAATGGTTCGGTCCATAGACTCTTCTTGCTGATTTTTCCAAGTAACTGAAGTACCAAGAGTGCATCTTGGTTTTGCATGTCATAAGCTGAAGTTGGTTTCCTGTTTTCGCAAATGGCTAAGTTTTTAACCTTACTTGTCAAGGTCCCAAATGCATGTGTGTACCAAGAGCATATGTTAGGTTTGGAAGTGTCGAGGGTTGACATTGGACACATGTGTCAGACTTCCTGTTTCTGCAAATGGCTAAGTCTTTAGCCTTGCTTGTCGAGTTTCCAAACGAATGAAAATACCAAGAGCGTTTCTTGGGTTTGTAGTGTCAAGGGCGGACCCTATACACATATTCCTGCAAAATAAATGATCCCATGGTTCTGCATGTCGAGATTCCATAGGGGTCAGAGTACCAAGAGCTTGTCTTGGGTTTATCATGTCAAGGGCGAACCTTGAACTTTAGTATACCAAGGATAATCCCTTGGATTTTGTATTCTTGGGAACTTGTATTCCTAAAAAAATAAAGTTTATGAGCACTGAAAATCATCAAGAGTGGGCTTTGAGTACCTTAAGTTTTCATGGGGAAAACTTGGTGATTACGAGGTTGACCAAGGGTGGACCTTGGGTTTTGTTGAAAATAGTGAGTTATCAAGAGTTGGTGATGACAAGGTTGACCAAGGGTAGACCTTGGATTTTATTGAAAATTGTAAGTTCACCATATGCACTGATAAACCTGATTTTGATCACCTTTGTGTGTATAGTTATAGGCTAGTTTCATGCATTCATGGTATATTTTGTAGGAAAAACTCACAAATTTTAGTTAGATTGTGTTAAACATGTGATCGAGGAGTGTTTTGAGGAAAAAAGACTCAAAACAGGAAAAAGCTGAATAATCATAGTATTGATGAATTTTGTAAGCAATAGACGATTTTATACGCGACACCAAGATTTTGTACGTAGAGTCAAGATTTTGTATGACCACGGATTTCATCATAGCCACAATGTTTTCATCACGACTGGGTGTCGATTTGGCTTCGAACTTTCATTACAACCATGGTGAATTGATCACAATTGTGATGAATTTTGTATGCATGGTAAATTTGTAGGCGCACAATAATTTTGTATGCACCTAAGCTAGAGACTTATGTTTAGGGAAAGAGTGCAAGAATAAGATCGCTTGACAAAAATAATTGAAAGAGATTAATTTAAGAAAGATTGCAAGGATAAGACCACCTGCCAAAATTAAACCTATTTTAGACTATTATAAATAGGGATTGAGGACCTCTCTTTCTGGTGTCTTTTTTTCTTTTTGCGTTTTGAGAGTTTCAAAGAGCAAGAGCGAGTCCTTAGCTCCAACGAAGTGTGAAGATCACCATTAGGAAAGTTTCTCACTTGGATTTCAACTCTCTTGGTATGTTTATGTTTCTTTATTGGACTTTTAGTTTATTCATAGCTATGAGTGACTAGTCTCCCTAGTCCTAGGATTATGATGTAACCTATCTTGAACCCTGTTTTTAATTTTAACAAGATTCTTGATATATTGCAGTTAATTGATTTTGTTCTTTATTTTTAATTTCTATTTGGAAACGACTGTTCTAATACTTAATCAATTGCATAGTAGTGATCATATCCATGTAATTGGTAGATCTAGGAAGAGAGTGTTTATACCAAACTGCATGGCCAAATTGGTTGGATAATCTCTAGTAGGTTGATTAGGAAACTAATTAATCACCCTTGTCACAATCTTCATCCTTTGATATTTGATGACACAAATTTATTGATTGATAATAGCATAGAATATTCATTGGAAGATAGAAAGTGGACAAAGTCCTATAAGCATTATCGGCAAGATCCGCTAAAAACTCTGGTTTTATACATTCCAATTTCCCTGGTAGACTGGTAGAGTCTAAGCTAATTTGGTGTTAGCTTGAACAGGTTTCTTCTTTTTGGTGATTGGTGAGTTTTTAGAGTTAGCCATGCCATTTTGTTGAATGTGTCTTTTGAAACATGATAAAGTAGTATTTAATGTTCCTGTCCGCTGTAGTTGTTGTCTCACTGTCGTGCATTAGTGTTTGTCTATGATTTGCAATTTGTTTGGGTGCTGTTTATTTTGCAGAAATGTCTGGAATAACGGAAACTGATAAGGAAATGGCGTTACAAATGAAGTTGAGTCAGAGAAAACCTGAATACACCACTGGTGTTATGCATATTAAGGACATGGTTAGTATTTGTTTATGTTTTGTACATTATAGGTTTTAATTGATTTCTTGCATGTCCAATATTGGTAGTAATGTTTTTAAACTTCAAATGTAGCCTTACGCAGAACTGCGAAAAAGCTATGTTTTAGCTTTTAAAAAAAATACTTGGATGACACATGGCATTTGATAGATTGCCATGGAAAACGTCATGTTGTGAAATTCAACCAGTCGTTGGAGAACCCATTAATTTTTGATGGATGGAGTGAAATAAGAGACTACTATGGTCTTGAAGGAGACCATCATGTGACATTAACCCTACATGGTCAATCTCTTTTTTTTATGACTGTTTACAAAAGGCCTTCGCTGCCACCAACATTTCCACATCGGCATTCTATGTACAAATCAAGCCCTAATGTCGTCATATTTCGCATCTTTTTGACCGAACCGAAAGTCAGTAATAGCAATTTGGTAAGGTTTTACTGATTTCATTGTTTAAAATTATTTTTTTAATGATTGGCATCGATATATAAAATTTAACAATTGACAATGTGTATTGCAAGATCTGCCTAGTACGATGTATAAATTTTTAATGATTTAAATTAATACGTCAACCATCAATTGAGTATTTTTTAAGGCAAAGAGCATTATTAGACCACCGTCAATGGCTAATAATTGACTTTGGAAAATCGACAATTAACAATCGTAAGAATCTTGTTAGAATTAGGATTGGAGGGATCGGTTGGTACACATGAAATCATAATCCTTGGATTCTCTCATTATCTTATCTTTACACTTATCTTGCTTGTTTGATTTCTTTCTCGCAATAGATAATGGACAAATCAATCACATCTTAATTTTAATTCTTTCCTCAAATACTTTGTTAGCATAAAATATTTTTTTGGGAACTCAATTGGTCATGGGTTTAATATCTAGAGTTTTAGTCCTCAATACTATTGCATAGGGTACACTTATCCTTATGCATTTTTACTATTTTACGCATCATGAACAAAAAGAAAGGTAAGTCAGGCTATCTTTTTAAAAATTGACTTTGAGAAAGTTTTATGATAAAGTTGATTGGGAGTTTTTGCGTGTTACTTTGCAAGGGTTTGGGTTTCCTTTTGATATGATCCATCTTATCATGATCTGCATTTCTGCAACTACTTACTCTCTTAAATGGAATAATGTTGTTCTCAATAGCTTTGTTCCTCAATGAGGGTTACGTCGAGGAGATCGTATATAACCTTATTTATTCCTTCTTTGTATGGAGAAATATGTCTTTCTTATTGAAGAGAAAGTTGAGTTGGGATTGTGGCAGCCAGTGCAAATCACAAAGTCTGCCCTTTAATTTCCCATTTATTATTTGCGGACGACTGCCTCTTATTTGTGAAAGCTAAGTGTAATCAAGTAAGGTTAGTCAAAGTAGTTCTTGATAGTTTTTGTAAAGCATCTGGTCTAAAGGTGAATATTCAGAAATATGTTTTTATGGCTTCCAAGAACATCCCTAGAAGGAAGTTAAGTAAATTCTCTTCTGTTATTGAATTTCCTCATACAACTTATTTGGGAAAATATCTGGGCCTTCCCCTTCTCACTCGGAGGGTGAAGAAAGATGATTTTGCTTATATCATTAATAATATCACCAGTAGGCTAGCTAGTTGGAAAGGGAAGGTGTTGAACCGTGCTGGTCGAGTGACTTTGGCAAATTCTATGTTTGTGACAACATTGATGGCTTTGTTCGAAGCTTTATCTGGGGAGGTGCTCAATCTCATTAGGTCAAATGGGTCAGACTGTTGGGGAAAAAAGTTTGGTCTATTATCAAGGATCCATATAAACTTTGGGTCAGACTGATGAGTGATAAATATCTTTTCCAGGCTTCCCTCATGGATATCACAGATTCGAATGGTGGCTCTTATTCTTGGAGATCGATTATTAAGGCGCTTCAAATCCTAAAATACGGCTGTAGAGTAAGGGCAGGCAACGGAAATGTTTCGTTATTTTATGACTCCTTCCTGGATGAATGGCCAATTTGCAACATGATAGATTATGTCCACTATGCTGATGTTAATATCACAATTAAAGACGTCCTTTGTCAGGGCCAGTGGCATTGGAACTTCTTGGCATCTCCTCTGACAGTGGATATCAAGAATAAGTTAATCATTATTATTCTTGATGAGACTGTTGATGATGTGTATATTTAGGGTCCTGCCACTGATGGTGTTTACAGCAACAAATTTGCTTTCCATTAGATAAATATCGAGCCTCAAATTCAAATTGTTAACGTCGAAAATTAGACCTGGATCTGGAAAAACACATATCGAGAACACATTAAACACTTTTTATGGATCGCTCATCGTGGCAATCTCCCCACTAACTTGTTTCGCTTCACATTTGTGTCTTGATTTTTATTGTAACAGGTGCGGCACGGGAGTGGAGGATATTATTTATCTACTTCGTGATGTCGCTATTCCAGAAGAGTGTGAGAGATCCTTAACATTCATCACTCTGAAGATTTATTCTCAACAGATTCTAGTGACTGGCTGCGTTCTCAATCTGACCTCTGTGATATTTCGTGATGAGGTTCTGCTCATCTGGTCCATCATCAACCAGACTAAGCTCATGGCTGAAGTGATCAACCAATCGTCTTCTTCTACTGCGAGATGTCCTAGATCAGTGGCTTGGGTCACTCCGCATCTGGGCACCGTTAAAATTAATGTTGATGGGAGCCCTAGAGGGAATCCAGGATATTCAGGATTTGGAGGATTGCTCAGAGATAATTTGGGTCAATGGATTGTTGGTTTCTCGGGTTTCTGCGGTTTCACTACAAACATTTTTTTTGCTGAGTTACAAGCTATTCATCAAGGCTTGCACTTAGCGTGGAACATGGGGTATAGATCAGTTGTTTGTGAATATGACTCCACGGTTACTCTTCATCTGATCAACGAGACTTACAACAATTGCCATCCATTTGCTATTCTTATTAAGAAGATCCAGGAGATTAAGGGAAGACAATGGAGTTTGACTTTGCATCATGTGCTTAGAGAGTCCAATCATTGTGCTGATTGGTTAGCCAACCCAGGCTCCTCTTCTTTAGATATATAGTTTTCCAACTTGGGACCGGGCACCTGTGGGGTTGAGTGAGGCTTAATCTCCTTGCAGATGCTTCGTCGGTTGCATTTATTTGCTTGTAGTTGTTCTTTATGTTTCTTACTGATAAAATAAATAAATAAAAATAAAATTGTTAGCTATGAATTTCTTAAATATATGTGATTCAATTGGTGAAATAGTATTCCGATCCTCTTAAGAAAGGTACTTTATTTTACTGGAAAAAGAAAAGATGAACAAGATATTTAGAAATTATCCATATATAAAATCATAATTATATCATAGTAGAATTTGTTATTGTATATAAACACTTATTATCTTAAAATATGTCAGTTTATATGTGCTATATATTAAAACAATTATTATGTATGAAAGGTTAATTGAGAAAAAAATAAATTCTGGTACATTGAGACAGAAATATCTACAACATGGTATAATGAACTCTTCTAATGGAGACATAAATTAATATATTTTCAGTTTTAATTGATACAGAAAAATCTTTATATTTTTGTGAATAGACAACATGATATAACCCGGCCACAAAAAAGAAACAAGAAAAAAGAAAAAAAAAAAGGAAACATGATATAATTATTTATTTATTTATTTAGAAGAGAAAGGTACAACATGATATCACTAACTCTACTCATGGGATTTTTTTGCCCTCCATATACAATATTTGAATCCGAAATTTATTTAAAGAGAAATAAATATGTAATACTTAAGCCATCCACTAATTGGTGAAAGTAATGTTTAATTCAATGATATATACATGCCAAAAGAGATAAATTTCTGGCTGATGATAGAGAGATAAATAAGTGCACACCAAAAAAAATGGAAAATTGTATTATTTTCCATACTCGGTGCTTGATTAAGCAAGTTTCACCAAGTTAAATCCTGAACAATTCATATTTCGCTCCAGAAACATAAATTCTCAATGTCTTTCGTGAAAAAATGGAACAAATTAATCCACGTTTTTATTTTAAAAAAACATATATCTTCCATTAAAAATAATCCTATAAACCAATAATAAAACTACAGTAGACGATAAAATCCCCCACTTTTAAAGTAATTGTATATATAAATCTTGAACTCAAAATTACGTACTGATTAATTAAACTAAATCCATCTCATGTCACAGTGTCAGTACTGTTTAGTAGACATGCTTTTGTGGCTGGCCCACGTTGTTCTAATACAGGTCAAGATCAAAAGGCCCATGTAGGGTCAAATGCATGCAATTGTGTGTAAAAAAAACGTTGTGTAAGGTAACACGATAATGTAAATAATGATGCACAAGGAAAATTGAATGAACACACTGGTGGGTTGGCTAGAGGCTCTTGCCGGGGCCGCACCAAACGTGTTATGCTATCCTAATCAGACCATCATTTTCATACCCTAAGATTTCGTGGGTAACTTTACCTTTTCCTACGTGGAAATACATTTTTCTCTTACAAATATTAAATCATTTTCCTATAATAGGAGAAATTAACTTTTCCTTCTTTATTAACTTATCCATGCAAATTGATCTTATATCAAGATCAATATTAACTAACTTTGGCTTAATTATAAGTGTTTTAATTTGGGTCACTATTTTTGTTCTAGCAGGCAAATTGGGTTCTTTGCTAGACTAGCTCCTTCTATCATGAGAAACTATCACTTTTTCTTCAAAAATTTAAACTAATGTTATATATATTGAAGCTATGATTGGAGACCATATGCACATAATTCCCGATATTTTAGTTTATACAAATTTAAGTGAGATGGTACGAAGTTCTGTTCACATGTCAAAGATGAGAAATAATATTTATTGTAGCTGGTACATGATGCTTTAAAGGTGTTTGATTTTGCCTTAACTGTGTATGTTACACAGATTGTTTACCAATCAAATTTATCCTTAATCCATATAAGCTAATACACGTGGGGGTGAATTTACCAATCAAATCCATGCTTAGAAACCTACTTATCCTTTACTTATTTTTGCAAAGTGTTCAATAATATTAATAATATCCTTTTCATGTGCTAATAATAAGTTCAGAAACATTTTTTTTTCAATGTACAAATATCTTTTCATGCATAAGAGGGGCGCCAAATAAAAAAAGAAAAAGAAAATCTCAAAACAGCGTATCTTTGAGACACACCCATCTTAGGGGCGCTGTCAGTTCTCCACAATTATAATGGTGATTTTGCAATCCATGTCTAGGGAGAAAACTGAAAAGATGGCACCTTTGTTGTTTGTTTGATCCAGAAATTATTACATAATCCAAAATTGCTTGGTATTTATGGTGGTAACTAATCTTCATATAACATGTAATTGATTATTTTTTTTAATTTATAACAAAAAATCAATAAAATTTGTTTTGTGCCAAATGGAGATTGTTCGAACTTATGATAGTTCAATTTAACATGTTGGAGAGAGCAAGAAGTGAGGATATATTTGGATTAAAGTTTGAAAAGTAAGTACTTTTTGCGAATTTTAATACAAAATTACAAAACCAATGCATTAAATAAAGAAGGGAAAAAGTATTACTTCTAAACTAATACTTTTAGTATCTCTTAACTTTAATCTAGATAGAAATCAATAATAGTTACAGTTTTTGTAGCTTTTCATGGAAGGTCACATCATGTTCACAACAAGTTGGCTAGTTAGTGGGCTTAGAACCAAGGAATAGAACACCGAATATATTAGCAAGGTACTAGTATGCCACTATTGATATTAGCAAGGTACTAGTATGCAAAATATATTACCAGCCTTATTAGATGTCATCACACTATTATATGCTGCTTATCCTAAGTACATTGGACATGCAGTATGGAGGAATTATTCCATACCAAAACCGCGTATTAAAGTGAGCCTTATCTAATATTTCCCATGTACAAAGATTCCAACATGTAACTGTAGGAAGTTGCCTAATCTCTGCCTCTAATAATTTAAAGAATGAAGATTTGCCACTAGCTAGAGTGTACAGATACGTGTTGGATATATGAAATTTCACTATACTACTTTTTCCATATATTTTTGTACATATTCTTCTTCTTGGCACGGAAATTGGGAAGCAAGAGGTGGTTATGTTCTCTTATGGTTTGTTGTGGTACAAAATTGACCTGTCATTGCTACTCATCAATCAAGGTCCCTAGAACTGAATTGCCAAAAATTGACGAAATTGAAATTGTGATGCTTTTAAACTGATGAGTGTAACTTCTAGGTTAGACGTGAGCAATGGACTCAACTTTACAATGAAACAAAACAAAAGGGGTTGCTTAATGAAAGTGGAGAGAGGTTGTGAAAAAAAAAATAAAAAAGAAGCTTTTAGTTATCCCGAATTAGTGGATATCAGGCTGGGCTAATTAGAGTGCACCTTTGTGTGCTAGCAAATAATTTAGCCAATATGTTTCGCTTTTTAACTATTGAACAATTTCTTGACTTAACTTATAGGACACCATCACATTAAATACAAATCTATAACAAAAATCAGAAATGCCCTTGTTTGCTTGTTTGTTTATTAATAACAATTAACAACAACAACTCTTGTGCTCAAAATGATTTTCACTAGTGAATTATTGTGGCAAACTTTATGAAATGAAAAAGCATGGTCATCATCCTCTTGTGTGTATTCCGAATAGTCCAATTTGTCCCTATAAGACAGAACAACCACTTTAAATTCCCACCCTTTTCAAAATCCTCATGAAGACATGTTGGCCGAGAAGTGATCCTAACCGGTGGTGGTTTGGTTTACTTTCTGGCGAACATAGCCATTTCTTACATGCCAAATCCTCAAGTGGAGAAGCATAGGATCTAAGTATATTATAGAATGTGCTCAAGAGCATCAGTACCACAACACCAATCAAAAAAATACCTTTTCCAACCCCATATATAATGTCATTTTGGGCTTCCATTAAGCACTCACAAGGCAACAACACACATCACCTACTAGAGCCTCTACTACTTCTTCTTTCTAAGGTTTCTTCAAAGAACAATAAACAAAAAAGATGGTGAAGTTCTCAAAGCAGTTTGAGGGGCAACTCATTCCAGAATGGAAAGAGGCCTTTGTGGATTACTGGCAACTCAAGAAGGACCTCAAAAAAGTCCATCTCTTAAATAACACCAACAATACACAAAATAAGCACCAAACTAGTACTTCTCTACCAAAGTACATCTTTTCATCAATAAGAAACTACTCTCTATTTGGCCACCAACATAGAGAGCATGGACCAATTCAAGTAATTAATCTATCTTTTCTCTTAAGACATAAGGAACAAACTTTGCTCACTATTGATGTGTGAATATTTGGCTGATTCATGAAATTTGTTTTGGTCTTTTTCAGGTCCATAGGAAACTTGCCTCATCATCTTTTAATGGGGACATGTATGAGACAGAATTGCTTGAGCAATTTTCTGACTCTGACGCTACTAAAGAATTTTTTGCATGTCTGGACCAGCAACTAAACAAGGTCAACAAGTTCTATAGAACAAAGGAGAAAGAGTTCATGGACAGAGGAGATTCCTTGAAAAAACAAATGGACATTCTCCATATGCTCAAAACCACATTCAAGGAGCAGCAGAGCAAAGCAGGCTCTTCTCATGGCTCCAAGGAAGATCAATCTATCTCATGCACATTCTCTAATGGTACAAAACCAACCTTCTATTTTTTATTTATTTAGACATTTCATAATTCAATGTCATCAATATGAATATTTATTGACAATTTTATTCTATTCCAATTATATTCTTTCAACTAGCATATTGCATAACATATTGCCCTAAACGAGTGTTTCATGTGAGCACACATATCAACCAATATGCATTCGATTATGAAATCTTTATCATAAGTTAATCATCTAACTTTTATCACATGGTTAAGAAAAATGTTAATTATTACAAAACTGTTTTAGTTAAAATCACACAAATCATGTTTTCCCTCATTTTATTTTTTAAATTTTTTTTAATCAATAATTATTTTAAAAAAGAGCCATCATTCCATGTTACTTTCTTGTATAGTTATTTGTACTAAATAGCCACATCGCATGGTTAAACAAGTATTTTGTTTTTTAGCGTGGCTATTTAGTGCGAATAACATGTGCATGAATTGCATGAAAGTAACGTGAAATAATATTCACTTTTTAAAATAAATATTGATTAAAAAATTATAAAAAATATAATGAGATTAGACAAAAAGAAACACAGTTCATATGAGTTTTTTGAAAATCCTTTAGTAACAAATATATTTTTTCTTGTTCTCCTTATTATAGTCAAATAAGGAAGAAGACAAACTTCTAGGATATAGTAATCAACCAAACCAAGTATAAAAATATAAAGAATTTATTTCCATGAAAACAACCAGTTAAACATTTTTTTTCATTTTTACTTGAAACATTATGTGAGGAAGTGATGAGTAATTGTGTGTATCTCAAACTCTGTTAACTGCACACAGAGGAAGACTCTGTTAGGAGCAGAGCACAAGAAGAAATGCTGGACACTACTAGCACGGATGATTTGGAGAAAAATGAAGCACCATTTTCAGATTCCCCTCGTGCAGAAGAACTTGCCAAGTCCATGCAGATTAAAAGAGAAAACGGAAAATTGAAAACTCTTGCGGGCCGTGTAATCAATTGCCAAGGGAAGAATCTGAGGATAAACATTCCCTTGACGACACCGTCGAGAACATTCTCAGCCATAAGCTACCTTCTCAGGGAAGATTTGCTCAATCAGTCTTCAAGGAAATGTGGTCCAGAAGGTGTCAACAACATTCACCTAAACAAAACTAATTTGCACCATGCTGAAAAGATGATCAAAGGAGGTTTCATTGAACTCTACAAAGGACTAGGATATCTCAAAGTTTACAGGTAAAAATATAGTCACAAATTTCTTTGGTCACAAGTAGACTTGATTGTTTAATAAACTTAAACCAATATGTAGCATTTAAATATAAAATCATATGTTTTCTCCAATTTTCAGGAACTTGAACATGCTTGCATTTATAAAGATTCTGAAGAAGTTTGATAAGGCAAGTGAATTAAGGGCTTCAAAGTTGATGTTGAAGATAGTTTATCAATTATGTGTATTAACAAAAGAAAACATTTCTATGTGGCTTTCAGGTCACTGAAAAACAAATTCTTCCCATCTATATCAAAGTGGTCGAGAGTTCCTATTTCAATAGCTCAGACAAGGTAAATCTCAGGCACTAATGAAAACTGTTGCATACAGAAATATCTAAGTTCCATCATGTCAAACTTTGATGAAATATGTATGTGATACCATATCAAATCATGTCAAGTGTCTGGCAACAAGTTATGCTTGCACCTGAATGATCACCGACAATCTCAAGTGGCCAATAATCCTATGATTCATGTGTGCACCACTAAATGACCTTGAGTCATGCAAAATAAAAATTAGATATGGTTGTCTGTCACTTGCACAAGAGTTTCTTTAATTTTGTGAACCAGCTTTGCTTTGTTTGCTTATTAGTCTGAGAAATGACAGGTGATGAAGTTAGCCGACGAAGTTGAGGAACTGTTCATAAAAAATTTTGCGGAGGATAATCGAAGAAAGGCCATGAAATACCTAAGACCAAGCCAACGAAAAGAATCTCATGCTGTAACTTTCTTCATTGGTGAGTTACTTTTAGCCAAATATTTGGTCTTTTTTATTTTTCACTTTTTTAATTTGTCTTTTGCTTGTCAATCATTTTGGTAGAGATCTTTAGGCTTGTTTGCTTTGTGACCATTAGTATCTAAAGAAACCACAATATGGAACCTTTTAAGGCACTAGGCTAAAAGGAATGGCAGGAACTGGTTCACTCTTTGGTGGAAGGGAAGTATAGGTCCCATGCTATTCTATATCATATTTAAACCATATATTACCTTATGGAGCATGATCCTTAGAAAAGCCATCTCAACATATTAGGGAAGCATCACAATGGTTCTTTGGCAATGGTGCCTATGTGGGTTTCACTAACAGTATGATACCTCCCTTTAGTGCAATTATTGTACATAATCATGATAACATCTGTTTCTTTTCCTTGTTAATGCAAACCTAAACCTATGGATCCTGCTTTGCTTCCAAGCTAAAACCATGAAAAAACTAGTCAAATTTGAAGTTCCTTTCTTATAATAATTCATTCTTGGTGAATTTAACTAGTGAATCCATACAAAATCGCCAAAGATTTTTGCATAAATAATGTTGATTATATAGAAAGTTACTTCTAAGTTCTAACATAACTGATTATCTTTCAAATAAAATCAGGACTATTTACTGGAACCTTCTTGGCACTTCTTGCGGGGTATGCTATAATGGCTCATGTGACTGGTCTGTATAGACCACATCAAAATTCAGTGTACATGGAAACTGTCTACCCTGTGCTTAGGTAAATAAACCTGATTTTCATAGCTAAATATTTCATTCAAATTTGCATAGTATTTTTCACCTCAATAAGTTGCTGTTCTGTCTGTGCAGCATGTTTAGCCTTGTGTTCCTACATTTCTTTCTTTACGGTTGCAACACTTTTGCGTGGAAAAAAACTCGCATAAACTACAGCTTCATTTTTGAGCAAACCCCTACGAAGGAACTCAAGTATACAGATATATTCTTAATTTGCACAATGGCAATGAGTGCTGTGGTTGGGGTAATGTTCCTTCATCTGACTCTACTGACAAAAGGGTATTATTATGCCAAAGTTCAAGACATTCCCGGGCTTCTTCTTCTGGTAAATATTTTTACTGCATATGACATTCACTTTTGCAACTTTTTGAAACTAGTCTAATGTCTAATACTTTGGGTATAACAGCTGAAAATTTAACACTGTTACTACACGTGCAGGGTTTCTTACTAATACTAGTATGCCCCTTCAACATTATATACCGGTCAAGCCGTTACCGTTTCCTTTGTGTGATAAGGAACATAATTTTGTCACCCCTTTACAAGGTAGTGTTTCCCACTATCATCATTGTAGCATCATGTCATCAGGCACAAAACACATTACCACTAATTGTCCAAAAAGTTGAAAAGAAATTTAATGAAGAAAAAAGATTGAGCAGAAACAATTATTGTTGTGGACATAACCTCACCGGCTTCTCTCTTGTCTTTTTAGGTTGTCATGCTGGATTTTTTCATGGCTGATCAACTTTGTAGTCAGGTAGTAAAGCCCCTTTTTTACTATCAAATAATAGCTTACTCTATGGGGAAAAATTAATAAATATTTAATAATTGTATCATTGTTTTGTAGGTGCCAATGCTCAGGAACCTTGAGTATGTGGCATGTTACTATATAACTGGTAGCTACAAAACTCAGGACTATGGATATTGCATGAGGACCAAGCACTATAGAGATCTAGCTTATGCAGTGTCATTTCTACCCTATTATTGGAGGGCTATGCAGGTAAATATTGAGTATATTACACTTATACTTCTTGAGGTTTCATCAAATTTCTCCTAATACCCCTTACACTTTTACCCTTATACTACTCTCTTAAGGAAATACATTACACTCACACCCCCTATTACCCAAGAAACACATTATACCGTGTAACCCTAAAGGGGGTTGCTTAACTGTTAAAAAAGCACGGAGGTCATGTGTAATCTCAAGAAATCTCAGGGGTGTCAGCATAATTCGCTATATTATCCAATCCAATGATTAAGAAATGGATAGGACTAATGTCTCCTAATTGATTTTGCAGTGTGCTAGAAGATGGTTTGATGAAGGGCAGACAAGCCACCTAGTGAATCTAGGCAAATATGTATCAGCAATGTTAGCAGCAGGAGCCAAAGTGGCTTATGAGAAAGATGGGAGTGTAGGATGGCTTTGTGTTCTTGTGATCATGTCAAGTGCAGCAACTATGTACCAATTGTACTGGGACTTTGTAAAAGACTGGGGTTTGCTTCAAATGAATTCCAAGAATCCATGGCTAAGGAATGAATTAATGCTTCAGAGAAAAGCCATTTACTATTTGTCAATGGTACATATCAGGCCCCTCTCTCTTTCTTCACTAAGGAGTCTATGGTGTGGGCCATTGGCATGCAATTGGCACCCCAAAAGCTAGCTTCACTTATCAAAATTAGACAAACTAGCTAACTATTATCATAGTCTAAGCAAAGAGGACAGTAACCTTACTATTAGGTGTTTCATGACAATAAAATGCCACAAAGTGGAGAATAAACATATTCTCAAAAGAAATGCTGATAAGGCCGTTACACAAAATTAAAGTGAGATTCCAAATCTAGATCAAAAAAGGACAAAATATAACAGCAGAGGATTATGTTTCGCCTAATAAATACTAAAAGCACACATTGTAGAAGCAAATTTTATATTTCTTTTCAGATTTACAAATATGGGGCCCTTCACTTTTAGACCTTGACCATGAAAAACTTTGGCAATTTATGCAGGGATTAAACCTTATTCTGAGGCTTGCTTGGTTGCAAACTGTCCTTCATTCAAGTTTTGAAAACGTTGATTATCGAGTAACATCCTTATTTTTAGCTTCTCTTGAAGTTATTAGAAGAGGGCTATGGAATTTCTTCAGGTAGAGTTAACATGCAGTTACTTTTTAGTTTAATTTCTATGCATATATAAAAATTTGCTCAATCAACCAATAAAAAAGATATATCGTTGTTATGAATTTTACTATAACTATTATAAAAATCAATAAATTTATTTTACATAATGATTTGTTATCAGATGAAAATACAAATTGTTATTACATAAATTATTTACTCTTTATTTTCACTCATGACACAGCATACAAGCATAATTTTTGTTTTAATTGATGATGTAAACTTTACATACAAATATATAACAAATAATATTTTATTATGGTGCAGATTGGAGAATGAGCATCTAAATAATGCTGGCAAGTTTAGAGCAGTGAAGATAGTACCACTTCCTTTTCATGAAGTGGATGAAGAAGACTAATAATAAGGCCATTTGGGTGATTTATTCGAGGGTCGGGGATGCTTCCAGACAAGTATTTCAAGGAGAAGATTTGTTGTTGTCTTTAGTCAAGTTGATGTATTATTGATCAACTTGATTATTTCATTTGGTTGATGATTTGCCGGATATCATCCTCAATTCCATACACAATTTTTCATCAACATGAAATAGAAAATTAATGAAAAAGGTGTGGTTCCACTGTTGTTAGTCATGCACTTTGAGATCCCTTGTTATTCCAGAACATTATGTAAAATTTGTAACAGTCAAAGAGAGGGAAAAGAAAAAAAAGCATGCTTTTCTTCAATAAAATTCTTGAGGTCTAACACGCTTTGGGAATATGAGCGAATTATTCCTTAAAATGACTTGGCCAATCCTCTTTTTCTTAGTTTTTGTGATTAAATGCTTATGCTAAGCAATATTCCCTTGCTAACTTCATGTTAAGGTCTAATTAAAATATTCAACATGAAAAGCAATGATAAGAAAATATAATTTCCTGAGAGAGAAAAAAAGCTTTGTAAATATTCATTCAATAAAATGATTTTGATTTTGGTACATTATTAGTATAAATTTTTTTGTTATTAAAAATCAGTTTAGATAAACTTTTAAAATTATTATTATAAAAATCAATCATTTTCAAGTATAAATGTATTCCACTCAAATTCTAAAGACCACATATGATTGAAGTGTTGAATTGTTTATTAATGACTACAAGTAGATGAAGACATAACAATTAGCTATTTCAACCAATCAAAACATCAATTTCTTAAGAGTGATTCATACAAGAGGCATTGCACCGAGACAACCAATCTTGGAGGCACTACCACAAGTACACAACTGTTTACGACCCAAGATGCATTGCGCTTTACCTCGTACAATTGGTCTGAAATAATTTTCAGGTAGACTGGAAAACTATAATAATTATCCGATGTTTTCTTTTTGGTATAAAAAAAAAATATCCGATGTAGCATATCATTTTGTTACATTTCAATGTTGTCAACTTGTCATTTGGGCTTCAATCCAGTCATCCACGGTTATCATGAACCCACAAAGTTGTCACCCAGTGAAGGGTTGCTCCATTCTGTACTTTTTAGTTTTTAATAAGTGGATTTTGAATTAAATGAATCCAATCTAAATTGAAATGGGAATCAATCTATATATATATATATATATTCGGATATTCCACATTTTATCTATTTATCTATTGCTCGATAAGTAAATTAAATGGTAAAAAATTGGAAATTCATAAATTTATCTTTTTTATTGTTTTTAATAAAAAAGATAAAATAAAATATTTGATAATTCATTTAGATTGCACAATTAACATAGTAGATGTATTCATTGTTTCCAATCTTTTCTTGTGGATAAATAGACCCTTGAGTGTATTTTTCATTCATCTCAATGTGGTCTAGCTCGATTAATTAAGTAGTGTATTAAGTAGTGTACATGAGTTATTATAAATTCTTTAGTATATGAATTTAATTTTTACGAATATAAAAAACAACTTAATACTCTTTTTTTTCTTCATTCCATAATTTCCATTCAATGTGGGGGATTTGCATACTCCTTCAAGTCCAATAGGTTGGTATGTTTTCGTTGGTCCAATTGTGACTTTTTTTATCTTTCTTTTACTTATTTTTACTATTGTACTCAAGAGAGCCTTAGAGGCCTCTCCTTTGGGCTTGTGCTCTTGTACTTGAATTTTAGAGGCTCATCTTTACGTTGTTTTTTTTCCACATTCCGGAATTGTTTTCAACACTTTCCATATTGCTTCCAGAATGAACATTTTGGAAGCAATATGGGAAGTGCAAGAAACAATTCGGAGAATACAAAAAGCAACTGCCTTTTTTATTGATATGGGTTGTTAAGCATTCAAGCCTAATATAATGCTATACGGTACTGCTATTGGCAATACCATTTTCTTTAATGGTACTACCCACGTGGGTGTACTTTAGCCATATTCTGAAATTACCCCTTCAGAAATTGCACAACGAAATTGTGTTTTTGTTGTGCAATTGGGAGTGAAAAAAGCAAAGAAAGTAGGTTTCCGTTGTAGTGTACGATGAAAATGTACTTTCGTTGTTATTTTTTTCTCATTTTTTTTCACCCCAGGTAACACAACAAATCATGATTATGTTGTGTTATTTGATTCAACCCCCAAAATCGTACTTCTGTTGTGAAATGATTTTTGGAGTAGAATCAAATAACACAATGGAAATTCAATTATGTTTTGTTATTCATCCAATAACACACTAGAATCGTATTTTCGTTGTGGGTTTTTTTGTTTTAAAAAATAACACAACAAAATCATAATTTTGTTGAATTGTTTTTCAAAAAAAAAACAAAAGTAACACAACAGAAGTGTGATTTTGTGATGTTTTGGGTTGAGAATCACAATGAAATCATACTTCCATTGTGGCGTTTTCCAAAACAAAAACAAAAAAAAAACACAACGAAAGTAGATTTCATAGTGATTCTCAACCCAGAACACAACAAAATCATACTTGTGTTGTGTATAAAAAAATAAAATAAAAAACCTTACCACGCATAGGGAAGAGGAAGGAGAAATGAAAGGGAGACTTGAAAACGGAAATGACGACGGGTACACGGGTAGGAGGGAGTTGGGCACAAGGGTTGGGAAAGAGGAATTTGGGCACAAGGGTTTGGGAAGAGGGAAAGGGAGAGGGAGACATATGAGAGGAAAGGGGAGTGGGTTGGGAGGGGGAGGGGGGAAACCACATAAGGGAACTTTTGTGTATTTCTACTATGTAAAAAATGATGGTGAGAATAATAAAAGTAGTAATGGAAATATCAATTCCCATGATAAATTTTGAACAAGCCTAATTAAATTCACTTTTATTTTCTTTGCGAAGGTTGTGATAGAGCCTTAAAGGCCTCTCCTTTAAAACCAACAAAGTCTACAATAATGTTACTTATATCCATGTGGATGGTCTTTTGAATTTGATTTCTTACCCTTTAGATATGGAAAATATGGGTGGGATCTAAAATCGTCCATAAGTTACATTATAAAAAAATTAACATTATAAAAATATTTAAACATTAGGGTTGGTCAAAAGTACTTCAAATTTAAATGCAAAACTAGATTCTGGTAGTAAAAACAGTCAAAAATTGCAAAAATAGTCTACCATGTTACTATCAAGTTACATTGTCTTAAGAAAGGAAAAAAAAAGAAATATTTCTTGAATTTAAGGGATTAAAAAATGTAAATTATAATTTAGGAAACTTAAGAAGATATACCTGTATATTTGAGAGACTAAAAACATATATAAGCTAATTGTTTATTTACAAAAATGCATCTTTTATTCTTTTGCTAGTATATGGCCTTTGTGTGATGCATGAGTGACAATTGTTGAGCATTATATATAGAATAATGACATTTTTAATTTAAATCTATTTAATTTTTATGAAAAAGCATTGTGAGAATATATTTGATGTGCTTAATGTTAACTTGTGTTAGAAAAAAATACTTATGTCTGATTTTTAAGTACTGAGAATGATACCTAATAATTTACTAATTTAGTTAAAATAATTAATTATATTAATTTTCTATAAGGATGAAAAAAAAATTAAAAGATAGAAGAAATTAAAAAAAAAAGAACACAAACTCATTATGTTATTCCCTTCATATGCATGTCCTTGTTAAAAATTAATATATTCAGAACGGGTTTGTGTTGTGTCGTTTGTGTTATTTTCGGGAAGAAGATTGAGATACAAGAAGAGATTCAGACCGAGACCGAAGACACAAAGGTTATGCGAGACAAAGATGGAATTCATGATAATAATAATCATATTTGTAAAAGAATCAGAGAAGGTGAAGGTTAAGGAGGGGGGAGATGGTTGGGTGTTTCAGAATCAGAATCGGCCATCAAAGAAGGGAATTAGGGATTTGAGATAAATAAAAGTGGAATACATGTACTGATACTGGAAGAAAAAATGAGATGTACGTTCGGGAATGTGAAGAAGGAAAAGACTCTTATGGTAGCGGAAGATAAATTTATTCATTCACTCACTCATTCATTACCTCTTAAATGGGAGTATATTTATACAAGTAATATTAACAATCTGATCACAATATTAGGAAACAATGATTCAAATGAGGAAGCAATAATTCAAACTTCTTATCTAAACTATTTTAACAACATGTTTCTATCTAAGAAAAATAATAATTTAAACTTAAATTTTATCTTCAACAGTCCTTAGTCTCGAATTCTATTAAAACTCTAAAATAAAATTTATTTTAAGGACAAATAATAACAAAAGTTCTAAATTGAATAAATTAGTATAACATGTAAACAAAATATTTAATATGTCCTTTTAACTTTAATTTAAAGCATTGTATATAATATAACAATCTATATTCAACATATATATTTTTTAAATGGTTAGGACACTACTAGAAAAAATAATTTTAACATCGTTATGTTAATATTTAGTTAAAAAAATCATTATTAATGAACTTACGTTAAAATCAATTTTTAAATAAACTGATGATGTTAACATCATTTAAAAAAAAAAACAGATGATGTTAGACAGAGTCTAGGATGCGGGAGCAGAACTTTTTTCGTAAGTTATGAATCGAATCTTGGCCATTGGATAGCGATCATCAGATTGTTTTGGAAATTGGATACCGGTTCTGCACAGTGGCTGGCTATATGATTTTTTGCGGTTTTCGATTTGCAAACCAAAAGTCATTATTTGTTTTTCCATGTTTACCCTTGTTACTGATTTAAATATGTAATTATTTCGAAATTGGCAATGTTGACATTGGGAATCAGAGTCCGATCGTGAACGGCGTAGTAAGACAACATCGAACACGGATGGTGTTCATCCACGAACGACGTACCATCATCCACCAACAACACACCATCATCGACCGTCGACGCAGTCTGACCGTGAAAGGCGGAAGAATAAAACATCCAAGTTGGCTGCTGTTCATCGATGGACGACACATCATCATCCACCGATGACGCACCATCATAGACCATCAGTGCTCTGCATTCCACCATGGACGTCCACTCCGTCGTTACTCAGTAACATAGCAGACAAAGGTTAGTTACAAAAGGCTATTATGTGGTTATGATTTTTTTTATTTTTTTGATTGGCCAAAGTTAGTTGTTAAATGTTAGTGTTTTTTTTTAGTGGAGGGATTCGAACCCACGACCTCTCCCTGCTTCCCTTGTTCAAACTTTTCACCCAACCAACCTTATATCTCCACTCCGTGGTTATGATAGTAGTATGGGTTTAAAGTGGATATATGAATGATGCATTACATTTTCTCCAGTACTTTACATCAGGTTAGGAATCATATTCGTATATTTAGATCAGCCTTGCATCTAAGCAAATTTTTATTTGAAAATAGATGTGTTAACTTTTTTTGCTTGTAGGAAATGTGTAAGATTGTTTCGATTTTGATGGACATGTTTGTCCAAAATTGTTTTTTTGCCTTTGTTATAAAATATTGTTGTTGTCATGTGTTATGGTTGGGATTAGTATGAGTTTTTAGGTTCTTCAAAGATTAATGTTCAACCAAATACAATAAAACGTTTTGTTTCCAGTGTAAATTATGGAGTGTCAATACTCAATAACATTTTTCAAATTTAAGGGATTTAAGCATACGGATGTTGGCATATGCATATAGTTGTCTAAATAAATGAATTAAATTATAATAATAATATACACCTATGAAGTAAAATGTTCCATTTGATGATTAAGGTTTGTTTCAGGGAGTCAATGAAATGAAACTAAACATATTTGTAATCATTTAAGAGAGGGTTCAATGAGTAGGATGTATTTATTTTTATCTTTCTTGGATTCTGGTAAATGCTATCTGTTGTAAAACATATTAGATTGATATCTGATGACACAAATTTATTGATTGATAATAGCATAGAATATTCATTGGAAGATAGAAAGTGGACAAAGTCCTATAAGCATTATCGGCAAGATCCGCTAAAAACTCTGGTTTTATACATTCCAATTTCCTTGGTAGACTGGTAGAGTCTAAGCTAATTTGGTGTTAGTTTGAACAGGTTTCTTCTTTTTGGTGATTGGTGTGTTTTTAGAGTCAACCATGCCATTTTGTTGAATGTGTCTTTTGAAACATGATAAAGTAGTATTTAATGTTCATGTCCGCTGTAGTTGTTGTCTCGCTGTCGTGCATTAGTGTTTGTCTATGATTTGCAATTTGTTTGGGTGCTGTTTATTTTGCAGAAATGTCTGGAATAACGGAAACTGATAAGGAAATGGCGTTACAAATGAAGTTGAGTCAGAGAAAACCTGAATACACCACTGGTGTTATGCATATTAAGGACATGGTTAGCATTTGTTTATGTTTTGTACATTATAAGTTTTAATTGATTTCTTGCATGTCCAATATTGGTAGTAATGTTTTTAAACTTCAAATGTAGCCTTACGCAGAACTGCGAAAAAGCTATGTTTTAGCTTTTAAAAAATACTTGGATGACACATGGCATTTGATAGATTGCCATGGAAAACATCATGTTGTGAAATTCAACCAGTCGTTGGAGAACCCATTAATTGTTGATGGATGGAGTGAAATAAGAGACTACTATAGTCTTGAAGGAGACCATCATGTGACATTAACCCTACATGGTCAATCTCTTTTTTTTATGACTGTTTACAAAAGGCCTTCGCTGCCACCAACATTTCCACATTGGCATTCTATGTACAAATCAAACCCTAATGCCGTCATATTTCGCATCTTTTTGATCGAACCGAAAGTCAGTAATAGTAATTTGGTAAGGTTTTACTGATTTCATTGTTTAAAGTTATTTTTTTAATGGTTGGCATCGATATATAAAATTTAACAATTGACAATGTGTATTGCAGGATCTGCCTAGTACGATGTATAAATTTTTAATGCAGGCAGGATTCACAGATATTGTGTTTAATGAAACAAAAGTATTCAAAATTATCTTCAACCATAATTCAAGGCATGCTAAAATCGG
The DNA here is from genome assembly GCA_013407115.1 of Glycine latifolia. Taxonomy (NCBI): domain Eukaryota; kingdom Viridiplantae; phylum Streptophyta; class Magnoliopsida; order Fabales; family Fabaceae; genus Glycine; species Glycine latifolia. The sequence continues at coordinate 277,541 of QARZ01000578.1, forward strand.
TGCTGGATGGAAATATTTTGCAAGGGAAAAAAAATTAAAACCACACGTCGATTTTGTGATGGAGTTCCCTGATCCCACCAGTAATCATGTACTTTGGTACATTGGTTAAATACAAGTTATGTTTTAAGTGTACGAACAGTTATACATTGGATAATTTTTATTGCTATTTATTTTTGTGTTCTTATATTTAAATGTTTATGATATGGTTTCTAACAAGGTGTTTGATGTGTAGTCTTAGAAGACTTTTGTATGATATATTAGACATTACAATGTTTTTTGTATTTATGGGAAGTAGTAGGTTGAATTTTTTAAAGTAGGAAGTGATAACATGATATGAGAATAGCACATAATATTGATATTTTATGTAGTAAATTAATGGAATTTTAATTATATTTATAAAGGACTTGAATATTATGATATTTCAATAATTAACTTTTAGTTGTAATGTAAACCTGTATTTAATAATTTATAATTTTGAAAATTATAGTGTTAAGGTAAGTTGTTATAAAATGTAAAATTTGAATAAAACAAATTGTATTGTTATGTAATTTATAAATTATGTTCAATGATCGTTGTATTTTAAATGTTTAATGTAATTGTCTATTAGGATAGTTTAGATATTTAATAATGTTTATACATTTGTTTAAGAAGCCAAACGTTTTGTATTGGGCTGTCCTTAACAAAAACAGTTTGAACATTTGTTTAAGAAGTTGGGCCTCCAGATAATGAACGGTTTTAACCGCCCAAAGGAAAACCAGGAAGCCAAACGTTTCGTGGGTTAAAAATTCAAAATAAATGGTAAGTAAAGATATTTTAAAATATAATTATTAGAATGGTCACAATAGATGTCGCGTCGAAAGAGACCGTCCGTGTAGTCTGGGAAAACGTGCTTCGGTTTGAATGTCTGCCACACGTAAATCAAAACAGCGTGTCATGTCAACAATGACTTTGCAAAGCCACATTTATTGCGTGCTTGCTTCCATTAGTGGCTTCCATTGGTGTCTGTTGATGAGTCGAAGATGTCATCAGTGCAAAGCCACATTTTTTACTTTTTAATTTAAAATATAAATATAATACGGTTTTGTCATTTATGAGTGATAAAATAAACATAGAAGAATAACATTAATTGGGAGGTCCAATGATACTACCAAGAGTCAGGGATTAATAATAAATAAATATTGAACTATAATTTTTTTGAGAAGTAATGATATGAAAATTATATTTTGTACTGACTTAATTTTAGAAAATGTTACAATAGTTGTTCTACTGTTTACTAAAGCGACTTTTCAAATTAAATGTGTAAATTTAAAAATAAAAGTCAATGTCAACAGACAAAAAAAGTATTTTCCTATAAAGTTACGAATTTAAAAATATAAATATTATATTGTACGCCATATACCTTTTAAACACACGAACAAATTATATAATAAAGTGTAGAATAAATACAAAAATATGAAAGTAAAGTGCAATATATTAATTGGACTTTAACTTTATAATTTAATTAAATAAATATATTGGGTACAATAAGTCAATGAAAGGTGGTATACATATGAAATCCCCACTACTGGTGCGACGGGCAGTGAGTGGATTTACAATGCAACTCAACCCACTCAAATTAAGGTCTAATTTGTTTCATATTTTCACCATCAAATTAAGGCGGAATCCAGTGTGATTTCCAGTAGGGAATTCGCATAATTGAAAGAAGTATAAAATGTACATAACATTTTTTCCAACAAAAAAAATAGCCATTGACAAATATCCATGGGTATTTTCCAACACCAACAAAGGGCAGCCACAACGTTCAAATAAAATTTAACAGAAAACAACATCAACCATAGTTGAAGAACTGAATCTGGAAACAAAATGAAGAGGTTACCATAAAAAGACTACAATACCTCCGAAATAATGACAATGGACATTACACGGGATCGTTGGTATAGGAGTTGGACTTATTAGTTGCCTCTCTCAAAATGTCCAACTGTGTTGTAAGTTTCACGTTGTCATCCTTCAAGGCCTCCACTTTGGTCTCAAGCTTCTGAACAACGTAGAAGTTGAAGTCCCTTATTTGCTTTCCCGTTCAGTTACATAGTTCTTCGGCCAACAACAAAGCAGCATCTTGTCTGGCATCATAGTCATGTTTGGCAAACTTTTCGACTGAAACAATGGGGTCTTCCAATGTCCCCATTTCGACCGAAACACAATACCTACGATATTGCACGGTGTTGACAGTAGTGACATCGTGCAACGTAAACACTGGTTGTCCAACTTTCAGAATGAAACACAGTTTCTTAAGTAGTTTTTCCATGCACTTTTGAGAAATGAACACCGCAGACGAAGTATCAAGCGCGAAACTGGTAGGCACCGTTACTGTACATAAACAAAGAGGGACAAACATTATATGACAGAATGAAAACTACAACATTAAACCAAACATGTGTTACATTATATGCACAACTGACCAATCCGTTTTCCCTTTTCGGAGACGTTTACATTGGCGTGAGGGTGGGCTCCTACAAACCTAGGGGCCAAGCCACTCATATGGTAGTACTCCATATAAGCCTATTTGGCTTCTCCATAAGAATCATAGGCACCGTGGAAGCTTCCATTTAAGTGGTTGACCTGCTCAAAAGCCTCTTTGGAGGTGAAATAAATCCCTGGTTTTTTATCGATGAAAACAACATGCAGTTGATTATCTCGGTTGTCTGACATAGGTGGTTGCATCGATGGATGAAGTTAGGCACTATTTTTGCATATATGGTTTAGGGTGTGTTTCGTCGAACATGAATGAAATTTATAATAATATCTGTGTATTAATAATAATAATAATAATAATAATAATAATAATAGATTTTTTAAATAATAATAATAATTACTATAATTTAGGCCAGGCGAATGGTCGACATTTATGAACGTATAAAACCGCACATACGTAAAAAGTTTAATAACAATAAAGGCTGTAATTTGAAGGACCAAAAAATTATATAATTGTTATTGATATCATGTATAAAAAAAATAGGTCACAAAAGTCAAAGCCAAAGCTACCATTATAATCTCTGATGTCATTGTTGATAGGGGTCTTTCAATTAATGGGACATGTGAGTGACGAAGTAGCGTGGCTCGTGTCCCCATTCATGACGTTATCGAAGATGTTGTGCAGTTCAAACGACAGTGGTATATTTAATAAAAAGACGTGTTGGGTGCATCTAATGTAATATAATCATTATATCTAATCTAATAATATTATATAATATAATATTTATAGCTATATGTTGGGAAATTACCGCCACAATTCCAAAATTGTGTAATATATATACATATATAAAAAGACACTACCAGTACTATATTCAGTATATTGAATGTAATATTTATAAACGGTTAATATAATCATAATATTGTAATATAATAATAATAATTAAAAAAATGGATTTCGTAAATATTAGTAACCTTTTTGTTCGGTACTATCATAGAAATGGATTTGGGCTCCAGCATATAACCTATTGGTAGAATTTTTTCTATAAAACAATAAATTATATTATTATTATTATTATTATTATTATTATTATTATTATTATTGTCAGTGGTGCCTCCATGATAGTCGACCCTTCACCTAACCTCATCCTATATTTGAGTTCATTTGAAGGACTTGAGTTGTTGTCAGTGTTTCAATAGTCAGTAACTTCATCCGTGAATGCAACCCGCTATGTCGGAGATTTGAGATAACAAAGTGCATGTCATTTTCCTTGGCCGCAAACCAGGGATATACTTCACCTACAAAGATGTTTTAGACCAGGTCAACCACTTCAGTGGAAGCTTTCATGGATCTTATGATTCTTACGATGACGCCGAAGAGGCTTATATCGAGTAGTGTTTTTTCCATGACTTGGACCCTGGGTTTGTGGGAGCCCACCTACATTCAAATGTCAAAATGACCGAAAACAGTGAATGGATTAGTGAGTACTGCATCTGATGTTGTTGCGTTCTGTTTAAGTTGTAAGGCAGCTTTTGTTTATGTTTATACTCTTTTGTGGAATATAACGTTTGAACCGGTTTTTTTGTTATACTATGTATATGTGCGATACTTAGCAATGTTTGTGGCCCTTCATCTTTATGGGTTATGTACAGTGACGGTGCCTACCAGTTTGGCCGTGGAAACTTCGTATGCACAGTTCATTTCATAACAGTGCAAGGAAAAACTACTGAGCAAACTGTGTTTGATTCTGAAAGTTGGACAACCAGTGTATAGGTTGCACCAAGTCATTACTGTGAACAGTGTGCAATATCGTAGGTATTGTGCTTCGGTGTATATGAGGAGATTGGGAGACCCCATCATTTCAGTGGGAAAGTTTGCCAAAGATGACTATGCTGCCAGAGAAGATGCTGCTATGTTGTTGGTGGAAGAACTGTGTGACCGTACAGGAAAGCAAATAAGGGACTTCAACTTCTACAAAATACAGAAGCTTCAGGCTAAACTCGCAGCCTTGAAAGATGACAATGTTAAGCTTAAAATGCAGTTGGCAATTTTTAAGGAGTCTAAGAACCCCAAGTGCAGTGGCGAACACTCCCTGTAGGTACCGTCCGATGTTATTGAATTATTATTTGCTTTTGTGGTTTTCTGTTGATGGCAATTTTCCAAGTTAAAGACAATGATCTCTGAACTTTGTTGGTTTGGTTTGTGTTATTTTATTTATTTTAATTTTTCTTCCATAATGTTTATTATTATTTTTTTGAGTTACAGAATATCAAATATTATATACGATAATAATTGCCAAAGAAAATAAATATCACCATTGGTTTAATTAACAATAACAATTACCAATTAACAATTAGCAACAACAAACAATTGTCGTTTTTACAACCGCGATTAGGAAACCAGGCAGCCAAACGCTTCGATGGTTGACATTAAATGCTTTGATAACCCAACAATACTTTTGCACGTTTAATTATTTGAATGATGTCAATTGAGTGGTGTATATACTGCATCCGTGTTGTCTGACAAAACGTGCGACAATGTCTTCATTTGGGAACCGTCTTCAAAAACCCAGTACTTTGATTATTGGTTACGAAAATGTAGCAAAAGTACGCGTGTTTAGTCTTGTTCAATTTGGATTGTTTCAACCTGGCCCACTTTATGGAAAATTATAATATATTATCTAAATAAAACAAATATTTATATTATAAAAATTACAATATAGTAATATATAATATACATTTAAAAGTTTTAAATTTTAATATAATTATTACACAAATAATAAACATTTTTATGATAAAAAATTAATGCTATTTTTTATTTACAATTTTAATATTAATAACATTATCAATATATTATAGAAAAATATAAGTCAAATATTAAATAATTATGTAATAATTATTTGAAATTTTCAAAAAGTTATTTATGTTGGATATAGGGGGAGCATCTTAAAGCTTGAAGCTTAGGACTTGAAGAATGGTTTTGAGCTTTTTCACATGCCTTGGAATGCCTTGGAAGATTGCAAATCAAATTAAGTGTTAAAGAGTCCAATCTGTTGATCCTTGCATTGCATGCATTTAATCAGTTAATTGTCTAAGTGTTTTAACCAAGAATCAAAGCAAGTTTTGCAAAAGAACCAAGGAAGCAATGTTTTTGGAAAAATGCAAAATGCACTGGTTTAATCGATTACACAACGTATTAATCGATTATTTGCTTCATTTTCAAAATCTGGAAAAGCTTTGATGAACACTTTAATTGATTACCATGTAATGTAATCGATTACATAAGCCTTTTTGAAAAGCATGTTCTACTGTAATAATCGATTACCAGAAATTGTAATCGATTACACAATGCATTCAGAAAAACATGTTGCACTGCTTTAATCGATTACCAATTCTCGTAATCGATTGCACAAGCCTTTTATGAAATGATGTGCTACTGGAATAATCGATTACGGCTCGTATTAATCGATTATTTTGCTCGTTATACAAACCCAGAAAACTCATGAACACTTTAATCGATTAAAGTGGTGATTTAATCGATTACTTAAGCATTTTAATCGATTATTTGGCGCGTTTAATCGATTATTGTTAGTTACGAAAGTTTATTATAAATAGAAGTGAAGCTTGCTCTGTTTTACAACTTGTCTAATACGAATTTCTGATTACCTTCAAGCCTTCACCAAGATTCAAAGAGTTTTTCTGAGCACATAAACCTCTTGTCCCACTTCTTAATTCATGAGTTCTTGATTGATTACTTGGGCAAGAGTCCTTCAAAGAAGAATAGGAGAGCTAGTTCTAAAGTTTCATTAGATGATTCAACACTGTTGGTAATTCATTTGCATTCATAATCATTGGATCATCAGGTTGTTTCTCTCCATTCTCTTTGGGTGTAATTCTGTTTTGAATTGTTTTGTAATTGGTTGCTATTGTAATCTGTTCTTGAGGCTTGCACTAGAGTAGTGTTCTCTAGGGAAGAACAAAGTAGTGTTCTCTGGTTCTAGTTGTTAAGGTGTCCAATAGGGTTTTAGATTTCCTTTCTTTATCTAGGATTGATAAAGAGTAAATCTAATCAAGCTTGTAAGAACTGAAATTTTCAATAGTGGAATTCTAATCTAGTGTTGATTAGAAACTAGATGTAGCTTCTCTTGAGAAGTGAACCAGTATAAATTCTTGTGTTGGTTGTCTGCTCTCTAATATCTTTTGGTTATCTTGTTCATTGGTTCTTTGAATTCTTATCATTGCTTAACAAGTTCTGTTTTGAGACATTGATTCCTTGAGCTGAGTGAATTGATTGAATTAAAGGTTTCTTGGTTTTAAAGTGATTAAGATCCTAACTCTGATTTAGAAAAGAAAATTTTAAAAGACCAAATTATAAACCAATTCACCCCCCTCTTGGTTAATTGTGGGTATTCCTATTGTTTTCAATTTACAATTTTTATTAATTATTTTACTAAAAAGTATTCTAATTATTAGTAATACAGGAAAATCCATTATAAATTGCGTCATTTTTCGTATACATTTATTCTATTAGTTAACTCGGTAACTTGAGCATTATATTTATTTATGAGTCATATGTTGACCGTCCGATGTTATTAAATAATTAATTGTCAACTTTTAAATTGAAATATGTAATTCGTTTTGCTGGCCTTTTTTTTTTGTTTGTTAATATAAAAATTAACCATGGTATTTGGTTTATAATATTTTGAGGATCATTTCGAGGAAAAAATAATAAATGCACACGAAATCTGTAAACTTGTAACATTTGAATTATATTTTGATGTAGTAAATAATATTGTTATTTATTTGCATATTTTTTGTAAGTAAAATTTGTTTAATTACAATCTTTGAGGCTACGATAATACCTCAAAGCAAGCTAGACTGACACTTGTTTCATATGTATATTTGTATATATAGATAATAATATATATTTAAAAAATATTCTATATCTATATTTTTTGAATTTGGGATATCGTAATTTGATATGGGTCTTAAAAAAAGGAATCACAACAAGACATTTATATAAATAATAGTAAAAACCAAAATGTCAACATATCAACTTTTAAAACAAGTGAAATACAAATGTCAACGAACAACGTAATTGGTAGTAATAAAATGTGAACCATACTAAACACGTGTGGGACGACATCAACTTAAAGACTGCTTTCAGTAGACGTACCAAAGAACAATGTTCATGGTTGGATCCCGTCAAAGTATATGGGGTGAACTGTGTGTCCTTTACGAAGTAGTAAAAGCTGCTTGGCACATCCTGAAATGAGAAATTTTTTATCAGTCGTTGGTCAATGGAAAACAATTATACAATTAATTCTGATTTATTAAATATGTGTCTAACTACTTACAACGCTACTGCAGGAGACCTTGTGTTTAGTGAGGTAGAAGCAGAATACAGTGGAGGTTGGGTTCATTCTATACAACGCATGCCATTTTGGAAATGCTTGCGGTTGAGAAGGACTTCTATATATGGTGATTAAAAACACAGACAGTCCAAAATGGGTGAATGATATCTGGTGATGGGTTTGTAGACTGTAATATTCTCCAATGGCTGCCCAGCCCCCCGAAATTTGAGGATGTTGGACGGATTTGTTATAACTAACGACACGATGTTTGCCATTAGCATCAATTAGATCCCATGTTTCATCTAAATGATCATTCCAGTTCAGAGCAAAGGTTTTACTAACCTCTGCAAATGGCTACAAGTACATACAACAATGTTTAAAAACTGCAAGTTATAACAACTATTTGTAATTGTTGAAATGGAAGTAAAAATCTAACCTGGTCGGCTACATAAACTGTGTTGAATGAATCTGCCGATTTCCTTTTCATGTGGCTCAACATCATAGCCATGTCCTTCATAGTGAATTGAGGTTCATCCATTGGTGCTAATTTGGTCATTTATAAAGACAAAAATTCTATGTCAGATATAAATAATAATTGACTACATCATTATATATTAAAATGGCATTGTTGTCAAATGAAACGCACAACAATCATTTATATTAATGTATCGTTGAACACATATTTAACTTAACACTGGTGTACGTGATTACGGCCCAAAGAATGACAGAGTTAATAGCAACATGTGGTAGCTATTTTTGAAAAACCACAAACAGTGGAATTACATTCTTGATTCCAACAAGAAAGAAAATCAAAATGGATTATTAACGACACTGGAATGAGGTCCGTAAAAACATATACAACGTACGCCAAACGGATGACATGAACAAACTATTAATTAATCATTTACAGTGAATCAATAGGGGTTACCAGTAGTTTTGTGTAGTGTATTGCCCGACAATGTAACCGTCATGTCTACGAAACGGTGGGGTGGCGATTCAGGCAGGAGTGATTCTTCGTTGGGGTAGGATGTTGGACAATTGGCTGGTAAACAAATTTTGAAAACTCTTCAAATAAACAGGAAAAGTTGCTAAATAGTCGGAAGTTTCAGTGAAGCGGTCTGACCTTCAACGAAACAACGTATGTTTTGTGCAGTCAACGGCCCAATAATAGTTTTTTTGGTTTAAATATGGCTAAAAATATTGACTAATATTTGGGCCCAAATACAACACTTGACAAAAATATTTCGAGCCAAATGTTACACTTGTCGTTTCGGTTGATCAGACTAAATATGGAGGGTTGTGTTATGGAATCCCGAAGGTTTTACTGATGATGAAATTAATTTCAATTACATTTTTCATTGCTCGTGTCAAAACCAAACAATTAGGATGCGGCGAAATAAATGCTGAGTACATCAGTTGGCGGCTGATGTTCATCGTTTCGTGTAGGCGGAAAGTATATCATTACCTACAGCCTATTGGTAGGTGGTAATAATTACGTTGCTGGGCTCAACATTTTTATCATTTCGTTACCCGCCAATAACCATTGTGCTTATGTGTCGATTAACAAAGTAAATTAAGGTTCATAAACCCGTTAGTAAGTTAAATTGGTATAAAAATATCAATGTTAGCTTAATGATTTTAAATTATTCATTAAGTTTAATCTATTATCTAAATTTATGAATATAATTATGAGGTTTGCTAATACTGTTTTCACTGGTAATCACATATTAATATAAAAGTCATATTATATTTCGAGCTAAATGTAAGATTTTAAACAAATAGTTATGTATAATTTTTTTCAAACACAAATCATTAACTTTTAAAAATAGTGAACCTCATTATATTTGAATCCTTTTTTGTCCCTTGTTCAAGCTACATTAAGCTAAAAAATGAAAAAAGTAACTGTGTTTATAACGGTGTTAAAATTTTTTTTGAATAAAATAAAATTTACAAAATTTACTAAAATTTAAGACATTGATACTAATTCACTGATAAAAACTACTAAAATTTGAATTCTAGATTGAAGCAACTTTGAGTAATTTCTGTGTTTGATCCAACCACTGTTATAAATACACATTTTTGAAAATTAAGTAAAAAAAAAAAATCAAGACGGATTATTTTGCATACTTATAGTCTTTCTTATTTCTATTTGAAATAATTCTGTAATGTCTCTCGATTCGTTCACTAAAAAAACTAAAATAATCGGAAGATAGGTTGCCTATTTATTTTATTTTACTACAGGTTAGTGAAAAGAAAGATTTTATTTTTCTATTCTATTTTAGATTTGAAAATTATTGTCATGCGAAATTAATTATATTAATTGTATTTTATAATATATATATATATATATACTTTTAAGATTAATAAAGAGAAATTGTGCTGGGATTAAGATGTAATAAAATCCAAACCCACCACATTGCTGGGATTGAAATTTTCAGATGGTATCAATAATGGGAAACCGGTTGTGAACAGTGTGATACTGAGACATGCGTTTCATTGTTCGACGTCACTAATCCATAAATGTAGTTGTTATTCCTGGACATGACAGACAAAAATATTACTGGCCATTGTTTTATACAAATAAATTTCATAATAAAATTCACTGTCTAAAGTTTATATAATCAAATGTACAAGAATATAATATAAATATTATATGTTATTCTCACTTTATAATGGTTAAGTAATCACCCATGAATAATATTTATAAAATATAAATTTGAAATTATTTTTTGATTTGATTTTTATTTTATTTTCAATAGTAACATTTTATATCAATCAACTTTCAATTCACTATTATGATTTTTTCATAATGTTACCATATTAATAGAAAATTAAATGTTAGCTTTCAAATGAAATTAACCGTTGCAATATTTATATGTTAAAAAAATTATCGTTAAAAGATTCGATTTAAAGATAAAAAGAATTTAATAATGATTAAAAAAAGTCAAATTATAAGGTTGCAATAAACTTTTTTTAACATCATAATATTACATAATCATAATTAGGGATGAAAATGGGTCAGGTCACCTATGAACAGTCTCTAGCCTGACATGACTTGTTTATTATAAAGATCAAACTAAATCTTTTTGAAATGCTTGTTTAGATAAAAAGGATAAGGTTAAGCTTTAAACAAAACGTGTTAGGTTAGTCAGGCAAGCCCATTTAATATATATATATAGAGAGAGAGAGAGATATTAAAACTTTAAAATAATATTTTTTTTCTAAAAATATGTTTTCTTATTAAGAAGGTGGATGATGAACCACTTCAAAAAATCACATGAAAGATTTCATCATATACTAGCTCGTTCCTTCATGCTTGGAAGATGGCTTGGGAATTAAAAAAATTATTTGTCTTTGTATTTAACTTAACTTAGTTCTTATTTCTGATTTATTTTATTATGTGACATTAAGACTAGATTATAGAATGGAACTTACGATATTTTATTTCGCTTATTTATTTTGTTTTAAATATTTTGTTGAATACTTAAAGTGCTTTAATTAATTTTAAATTTTTTTTCACGAAAATTATAACCAAATTTTAATAATATATATTTAATATATTATATTATTAAGTAAATGAAGTTAAACAAATTTAAGATTCAGTGGATATAAATATGAAATCTCACATTAAATATATTGTTCCTGTACATTTGATTATAAATTATACAAATTTTAGACAATGGATTTGATTTTTAAATTTATTTGTATTTGTATAAAACACTTTTAAAAAATCTAACCTGGTGTATGGATTAGTGACGTCGAACAACGAAACGTGTGTCTGATCATCACACTGTACACAACCGGTTTCCCATTACTAATACCATTTAAAAATTACGATCCAATGGTCATTATTTATTTCGCATGATGCGCAAAAAGTTTCAATCACACACCCTATAATCCATCTTTAATCACTCAAAGTAGACGGATTCTAGGGTGCGTAAGTGACAAAATTTGCGTAACATGCGAAAAAGAGAATGGTCGTTGGATACAAATCTTAAGATTCATATATTAACGGGAAACTGGAACGTGTAACAGCATATTGATCATTGCTTTTTGTGCTGTCATTTTGCCTAGTTAACACAATGTTCAGTACACATACCCTAACATACTACCAATAGCACAGTACATTCACATATAATTTGAAGAATGGTTGACTGTGTCAACTTTGTATTATTAAATGTACAACATCCTTTAATAATTATTTGATATTTTCACTTTATAACTTTTTATGTAATTAAGCAACTAGTTTGAATAATATTTATAAAAATAAAATTTCAAATTATTGTTTGATTTTATTTTATTTTCAATATTAACGTGTGATATTAGTCAACTTTTAATTCACTATTAAATAAAAGATAATGTTAGTATATTAATAAAAAAAATAAATGTTACCTTTTAAATTAAAACAACCATTCCCATATTTATATTTATATTTTCAAACACTTAAAGTTAAAAGACTCTATTTAAAGGTAAAAATAAATTAAATTGCTAAACATAATGTCATACATAATCCTATATCACATTTATGATATGTACGCCAAAATTTAAAAAAAAACAAAAAATCCAACATTATTATTAAACAACTAATTTAATTCTAATAAATTTCAACATTTTATTTTAGTTAAAATTGATAGTTGAATATTTGATAACAAAACATTTTAACTCTAATAATTTATTGTATTTAAAACACAAATACAATTTATGTTATTTTAAAGGAAAAATTTATAATTGTACCATATTTAACAACTTAATAATAATAAAATAATCAAATTATGACAATGACAAATGTATTAAGTGTTATAATATTACATAGTCATAATGTCTAACAACGACTACTTTTTAAAAAATTTATTCTCATCTAAACATTTATATCCTAATTCTCAATTATCTTAACCATTCATTTTAATTTTATTATATGTAAAAAAAATTTAAAAATTACATACAATGTTAACGACTCTGCATTATGCACCATAGACCTCGTGGAAAGATAGATTTGTGGAGTTAGAAACCACTATAATAAACAATACAATAAATTATTAGTTAAATGATTTAGGGTTTATCAATCATGACTGAGTCTACGGTGAGCAAGTAGAACTTGTAAGTGTGTTATTGTAAACATAATTGATAATATATTATTTTGAAAATAATATGTTGTTATTACATAATGAAACTTATATTTATTTAAATTAGTTTAGTAATTGAAATATTTACGAACAAATTTATAGTTATGATCGATATATTTTAATGCAATATTATTAACCATACATGATACATGAAAGTTGTTCATAAAAGTGTTGTTTTTTCGTGTTATACATAGCATTTCATTTTCGGCTTAATAAGGAATAAAATGCAATTCCTAATGACGGCGCATAATGTTGATTGGGTAAGCTAAAGGCCGATATACTGAATATACATTTGTAGAAATAACCAAATAATATTAAAAATTAATAATATAGCGAGTGTCTGCATTCCCAAAACTAGTATTTCACTTAAAACATAATGTATGACATAAAATGATATAAAATCAATTTTTTTTAAATAAAACTAAAGTGTCTGCATTTCAACACGTGTACCAACGTAGGATTGGGAAATTCCATTACAAATTCTAACCCTTCATGTAAGTCGTTGTCCTGAGAAAATTTCCTCCACCCGGCTCCAATTTTAGCCAATTTCCTCTAATGGTTCAGTACAAGATTGCATGGCGTTGTCCCTTCGAAATTTACGTGGGTAAACTCTGCATCTGTTACAAAGTAGTAGAAAGGAGTTGGCACATCCTGAAATAACCATATTGGGAGTAACAAATACGTGTATGGCAAGCCAAAAAAAATGTACAATTCGGCACAAAAGATAAACAAAGTAAGAACTTACAACGGAACTGCAAGACACCTTGTGTTTGGTCAGCATCATGCGGAATACGATTGACTTTGGGTTGCTTTTAAACAAACTATGCCATTTAGGAAATGCTTGTGTTTGAGAAGGAGTTTTGTAAACCGTGATGAAGAAGACAGACATCCCATAGTATGTCAACGTGATTTGGTGATTATGTTGTAGACCGTAACACTCTCTTAGGGTTGTCCATCCCCCACAAATTTCAGGCTTGTCCACCGATTTGTTATACTGGAGGGTATGTAGTTTGCCATTAACGTCTGCTATATGCCAATAATCTTCCAAATCATCTTTCCACCACAGTGCAAAGCTCCTAGCTATCTTTGCATACAACTACATGTATACATAAAACAATTAAAATTTGTTCGTTACAGACTTGGTCGTATACTGTGGAAATTATAATTTGCATAAAATATCACCTGGTCGACAACGTTGATGACGTTAATGCATTGTGGATATTTTTTCTTTGTATTCATCATCCAAATGGCCATTTACCTCACACTGACTTCTTCTTCATCCATTGGCGCTAATGAACACAGACAACATCAAACGATACCATCATTACGACTGAAAATCAACAATTTATAAAATAGCAAAAAAAAAAAAAACCTAGATATGGAACTTGCCGTCAAACCTAGGCAAGTGTTCCGAGGATCAGTTGTTGTTGATGAAATCTACTTGCGGTTTAGAGAGGACTGTGTTTGCGTAACTAGTGTTTTGTGTACACCGACATTGGCAATACAGGCGACGTAACAGAGTCGGACAAATTTTTCTTTCTATTTGATTGCCATTGTTGTTAACGTCATCAGCCATGGTTTGTACGTTAACAGGAAACAATTTGGGCTATTTTGGTTGACAACAACGGCCTAATAAGCCCCAACTAATATAAACAATGAATGCCATAATCTAGACATTTGGACCTCTGTTAATTGACCAATACGGTGGTGGCTCCAATAGTTATGTTGACGCGTCATTTACAGCTACTAAGTGACAAAATTGTTTCCAATGAAACCACCATACGAATAGTATTTTGCTCAAATTAAGTGAAAAAGAAATGAAGTTAAGGTGGTTCAATGGGTGGAACGGTCACGTCGTTTGTGAAAAAGAAATGAAGTTAAGGTGCTTATGATATTCGTCGACACGTTCAAGAGCAGTACATGGTTCTTGACCTGAACGAATATCATAAGCACCATTTGACTGTTGTGCATTTTGAGTGGCAGCATTGCACTTGCGCCTATTGTGACCAACCACACCACACATCCCACATGTTTGTATCCTTTTACGCCTATTACACTGATCATTTATGGATTCATGGCATCCCTTTCCACATATAACAACAGGATCCAAAACACCATCAAATGCATTATTAATCATGGCTTCAACCTGTCTTCCATTATCCAAACCTATGTTATTGTTCTGAAACTTCAACCTCTTTAGGTGGTTTGAAAACAAAACAACAGTATTATCATAGTCTTCTTCTACAAGGTAAGCAGCCTCACAAACTTGTCTAGATAACTGGAGCAATGTTGCATATCTACCAATATCTTCTGATTCCCAATACAATGATGCATTTGGGTATTTTCCTTTTATTGGTTCCTTTGCAGACTTCGACCGTCTATCAGCAAGCAAGGACTTAGGGAACTCTGTGATATTCAAACATAGTAAAACACAAACAATATGATCACATGGAAGACCCATGGATTCCATTCTCAAGCAGGAACAATTGAATTCATATGATGATGGGCAATAAGAAACACGCCAACTACATTCACTGCGGTACTTAACAACTATGTAAATACTAAACATTGCCATCTCCTTGCAATCAACCACCCTTAGCATAACTGTCTTTGCAATAGTGGGCCTAAGAAGATAAAATATCTCCTTCGTAAGGACTGCACCAGCAAATGTCTCAAGGGACTGAAGATTAGTCTCCAAAACAACATTGCCATAATTAGAAAAAAAATCTGCCACAACTTCCCGATGATGAAAATATGTCAGGCATCGTTGAAATTGTTCAACAAAGTCAGTCAAATTGGACTTCACATTCACATATTTTGCAACATGACTATGGAATGCTTTAGAACGAGATGTCGTACGGATGCCAGCAAAAAAATTGCCTCTAATATGAGCAGGGGACCACATTTTCCTCCTGCCATACAATTCCTTGATCCAATTGTTATCTTCCAACTCATATTTACCAACCATGTCCCTCCATCTTTCTTCAAATTCAACGACTTCAAAATCACTAAGCATAAAAGTCTTCAAGCATTTTAACACACCTTTGTCTCGTACATGGCTAGTTGCATTCCGCATCAAATGCCATGCACATAACCTATGATGGGCATTAGGGAACACTCTCTTGATGACATTCTTCATAGCTATATCTCCATCAGTAATTACCGAAGAAGGAGTTTTCCCATTCATGGCTTCTAGGAATTGCTCCAACACCCACACATATGTGTTCTCCGTCTCATTCGTAACCACAGCAGCAGAAAACACTATGGTATGGTTATGGTGGTTGACACCAGAAAAAATAACAAATGGACATAGGTACTTATTTTTTTTATAGGTTGCATCAAATGCAACAACATCACCAAACACCTTGTAATTCATTTGACTCTCAGCATCGCTCCAAAACAAATGTTGCAGCCTTTCAATTTCATCAACATTGTAAGACACAACCATAATTGGAGCATTTTCACATAATTTACTTAGGTATTTTAATGCACCAGCAACATCGGATGGTTTCTGCTCCCTTATCCTCACTTCTTGATTATAAATATCCTTCCTTATAAAGCCTACCTTATGATAACCACCAGCAACGTTTGCAAATGACGTATAAATCTGAGGTGGTCTAATACCAACCTTTCTAAAATTGTAAATCTGCATCATATCACTCTCTCCCATTTTTCGGTGCAAAGGTAACAAACTAGAGTGTATACTTTCCAAAAGACCATGATTATGAGCAAAATTCCACACTGAAACATACCATCTGCAACTCTGCACATCAACATGCACATGACACATCGCCATACAACCATACCTTGTTACATTCTTTGATCGTCGTTTTCGGTTGCCCAACCTCATGTTTTTTTCAGCTCTAAAACCAGCCCGTGAACAAACATACGTCTGTTGCACTATTTCCCCGCTTCTATTTTTTACAATGTGATCCTTTCGCACAAAGAACCCAACAATTATAGCATACCAGCAATAAAATTTATATGTTGTTTCCAAATCACGAAAACTCAATTTCGCAACATCTTCTATGCTAATTGAATGCATTTCATACATCCTAATATAAACCATGCTATTTATAATTATGACATCCTATTCACATAAATCAGAAATATTACCTACACCCATGTTTTCAGATTCAATCTCCTCATCATCTTCATACTCAAAACACTCTGCTTCTTGGTCACTTGACTCGTGAACCTGTTCATCATATTGGTCATCTTCAAACTCTGCTACTGTATTATGTTCATCTTCTATATTTCCATAAATATGGTAATACCCAAACATTGATGTATCTATGTTGCCACTAACATCAGATTCCAACATTATGTCTGCAGAACTCACCCAAACTCTGAAGTCAAACATAATAACAATTACAACACACAACAAATACAGTGAAAACCATGTTGAACTTCCCATTCATATGCACATACATAAACATTATCAATCATTTCCTTACATATGGTGCCTTTAACACAAATATGAACTTGCCATTCATTACCTCAAATTGTTGGCCGTCTTGTTTATGATCAAGAACTTCCTATTGTTGGCATCGATATACGTTCTTCACCAACCTCGCTCTCTGCTGTTGTCTAAGCCTTTCACGGTATGCGTCTCATTCCCAATGTCAACCGTGTGAAAGTGCTGATGGTCGTTGGATCGAAATCATCACATGGATTTCGCAATAAAAAACCCCTCGTGCACAATGTCTAACCTTCTCATTCTTTTTCGTTTTCGTATATTTTCGACCCTACTCTTCTTCCATCACCACTATAATGGTACGATCTTCAACGAAATGGGAAAAACGATGGCTGAGGCGCCCAAAAAATACTCACAAAGACGACGGAGTCACGATGCTTACTTTCCACAAAAAACAATACACAATATTTTGGTGACTCGCTTATACACGCAAAACCTCCCTTCAAGGGGTAATACGGTCTTTACACTCCAAATCAGTGGGTCACAGATCGTCTGGGACCGGTCACACACTTTTGTGGGAACCATGCAGAACTGGTATCCAGCTTACAAAATAATCTGATGATCGCGATCCAACGGCCAAGATTCGTTTTGTAACTTACGAAAAAAGTTCTGCTCCCGCACCGTAGACTCCGTCATGATGTTAACATCATTTTTTTAAACTGATGTCGTTGGATCAAGAAACACAAAGACGAATAAAACAGAACATTGAAAAATGGAGTGACACAGAGAATCAGGACAAGGTTCTTCATCCACAGTAACATTCTTCTCTCCTACTTGTCTTCAATCTAATTGACGATGGCTTCCCCCAACAACCACAACTCTCCTCCCTCCATTTCCTACGACATGCGCTCCTTCTTCAACTCCCAACCACGCTTTTACTCAAACCCTAACCCTAACCCTAACCCTTCCTCCTCCTTCCCCCTCGCCCTTCTCCCAGCCCCCTTCTTCCATAACTTCAACCTCCCTCTCCACCACCAGCACCAGGACCAGCACCAACACCGCCCCATCTCCTTTCCCACCCAACCCATCCCTCTCCCTTCCAACCCCAATGTCGAAGCACGCCGTATTGCCCTCCTCGACAACACCTCCCCCACCTCGCCGCAACCCCTACCGCCCGAATTTGTCCCAGCCTCCTCCTCCTCCTCCTTCTCCTCTGCCATCCTCGCCACGGCCGCTGTGGCACTCATGCGACTCTCCAACAGTAAGGTCCCCAAGGGCAGGCACTTGGTTGGGGAGCACGTGGCTTACAACGTTGATGTCAAGCTGCCCGGCTAGGTCCAGCCCCAGCTTGAGGTGGC
This sequence comes from Glycine latifolia, assembly GCA_013407115.1. Taxonomy (NCBI): domain Eukaryota; kingdom Viridiplantae; phylum Streptophyta; class Magnoliopsida; order Fabales; family Fabaceae; genus Glycine; species Glycine latifolia. The sequence goes on from QARZ01000578.1 coordinate 296,262, forward strand.
TCCGATTACCAAATACGGGTCGGATCCTAACTCAGTTTTGGGAAGGCAGATTATGCTGAACAAGTCGTATATACGCTATGGCTTGAAACAGGTGAACATTAGGTACTTAATATTCACACTACTGTTAGGTCCTTGCTCAGAGGCCACACTCAGGGTTGCTTTGCTTTCTAAGTTTGTTTTTAGTGTATTAGGTGTTCTATCTTGTTGTTGTTGTTGTTGTCTCGATGCTTTCGTGTTTTGCTATTAAGAAAAAAATATATGGGGCAATATGCTTTGGGTAATAAGAGAAGTGAGCAAAAAAAGAAGAAAAAAAATGGGATAACCAATGTTTTTGGGGATTATCCTTTTACACTACACAGGAGCAGCTAAAGAAGTTGTTCTCTCCATTCGGACTAGTTACCCAAGGTTTGTTTTTGTTTGTCTTGTGCTTTCTCTCTCTTCTCAAATGCCCTTTTGCTGACTCTTCCCTTAACATTTAGCTGATCTAGCGTTGGATCCTATAACCAAAAGGCCCAAAGGGTTCGGCTTTGTTTCCTTCAAATATGAAATTGAAGCGGAAAAGGCTTTGAAAGCCATGAATGACGGGGTAATTTTCTCTTATCTTTATCCACTTTAATAAACAAAAATGTACTGGGCACCGTATATTGGTATGCTTTGGATTAACTACATTGTTGTTGTAAGTAAATATGCACTGAAGATGTTTGTTGAAATGACCGATTGATTGGTGATTGCAATTTATAAAGATATATACTATTCGTATGGATTTAAATCCTTATTTCGGTATATAGTTTAGCTTTCCCTGTTTGTGTCTCTAATCTCTATGACATGAACAACGTGTCCTTGTTTGCTTTTGTCGGCCCATGGAAACATTATTGTACTACCACATTAGATAGTTTAGTCCATTGTTGCATCTATATCTCGCAAAAACATTGCTCTGGTGATACTTCATTTTATTTCTACAATTTTCCCTACTTATGGAAAAATAAATAATTAAATAAAAAATTAAACGGAATTCTACTTATTTAGTACAACTTATGGACTTAATTTGGTCAAAATATCATAAGTAATTGATAAATAATGTGTTCAAGTGTTCTTTGTCTTTAGATTCTTAAGGAATATTTCAGTTACATTTGTGTTTTCTAAATAGTTTAAACTTAATGTGAACCCTTTTTGGCAGGCTGGTCTTCCACCAGGTGTTTTGAACGTAGTTTCAAGCTATGGTCCAACTGCTGGTGCAACTCTAGCAAGTCATATGGATGTTGACAAGGTATTTTGGAGAAGCAAGCTTCTTACACTTCTCTTGTACAGTATGAGACATTGTAGAGCAACAGGAATGAACCTGGTTTGATATCTCTAGAATTTCAGTTGCTAAAATTATTTAGGGTGCTTCCATATGCATAATATTTGCCTGCACGGTTGGTCAATAAACAAACATAAGGTATTGTCCTATTTTGACAGGGAAGAGTAGTACTTACCTGTGCACTGATGTATATAATGTATGGTCAATTTGGTGTACCCTTAAATTCGGAAAAAAAAATCGAGATAAATGCGAAAGAAGGCAAGACACACTATCATATTCTACCTTTTTCTTTTCTATTTTAAGATTCATAATTTGATTCATCTTCCTAAAATCCTAACTATTTATTTCCTATTAATAGCTTAGAGCGTCGCCATGGCGATGATGGACGTAAACATGCTGACGTACAGTAATTCTCAGTCACTATCGTGCCCCTTTCCCAACTTAAACAACTAAATTTTATTTTGCTAATTTTACTGAATATATGTTGTTTTGCTAATTATTGTCTTCAATGAATTAATAGAGATTTTTTATTAGAAAAAATAGTAGTTTATATTCAGAGAGTGTATTCAATCAAATATTGTCATCTACCAACTTTTAATGGTTAATGTATTAAATTTTATACCATCATGGCTTTTTATTAATGAAAAATATAAACACTTATTTACATAATTTTAAAAAAATAAAACATTAATTAAAATAAGAATAATGATATTTAAACATCATGTTATATATATCTTGAATAGATAATCAATATTCTTTTTTATTTTTCTTTATTTATCTTCTTGTCACATATATTACTTATTATATTTATGTATGTAAAATTCTCTTAAACTAACAACAACAGACTATTACTATGAGCAAGATTAATATATAATTCAATGAGCAAGATTTTTTCTATATAAATCTCTATTTATAATTGGAATTTAATTTTACTTTTTATGTAATAAAAGTTTTCACATGAGAGATCAATATAAAATATGATGGTGAGACTACTCCTATTCTAATAAAATGAAAGAAAGATAAAAACTAATTAACTATATATGAGTTGTTGTAAGATTATATTTTTTTGTCACTAAGATTTTTTTTGGTGTGTGAGAATCATCGTTTCTTGTGTAGAGGTAATTTCTATCTTTAGACCTTTTTATCTATTTTTAATTTGGAACAAGAGTTCTTTTTATTTATTAATTAATTGGTATTGTCCTTCCTATGTAATAAATATTTATACATTTAAGTTTATTCTATTAGCTTTTATATTCATATTTTTTTGTCTCTTTTGTGTATTTTATAAAAGCTTCACAATTAGACACTTAGGATATCATATAAGTTTTATGATATATATGCAAAAAAATTCTTCAACGTATTTGTATATTATGTTATTTTTTCAAATGCAAAAAATCTACTTTTTACTTATTTTGTTGTAGAATATATATGTGAGTAAATTGAAAATGAGTAATATGTATACCTTGCAGTTTGATAACTATCATTTAAATTTGTTTCTAGATTAATTTTTTGATATTGTAATAAAAATAATATTTTAAACATTTTAATTTAAAATTAATATATTTTTTATAAATTGGTTTTAGTTGGTTCATTGTAAAATAGACAAAATATTTTAAAAAATTGCAAAATATAACACTGTTTGGTCAAATCGATGTAGAAAATATCTTTACAACATCGATTTTGATAAATAAAAAAATGATGTTAGAAAGCCAATTTCTACATTGGTTTTGTCCAAAACTGATATCGTAAGCACATTCTACACCGATTATGGCAAAATTAATGTTATGAAGGAACTTTCTGCATTGGTTATGGAAAAATCGATGTTGTTTCTCACAATTTAATATCTTTTTTTAGAATCGATGTTGTTTCTCACCTTACAATAGGAAACAATTGATGATCATGTCAACTTTTATAGTGCCCAAGCTAATGTGGGGATAACTCAAATGGGAGAGCGTTACGTCAAACATATTAAAATTGTGTGTTTGATTTGATTCATATTCATCGTAACATTTTGTTTACTTGAATTTTTTTCCTTTTCTATTGCAATTTGTAAAACACTTTTGATCAATAGGGTCTTGTGGGAAATCATTGAAATGCATGATTGATTGATAGGTTTACGAGAATGATTTGTTATTTAAGACATAGGTAAGAGATCCTTGAATCCCATTGCACGATTTGGTGGTTTGATAATCATAGGGTTTCCCAAAATCACAAAATTGGATTTCTTGCAACATGTTATTTGTTGTTTTGTGATAAGCACATCCATATCACATTTGAGCCTTATGTTTGTTGGAATAATGGGGAACCTAGAAGGGGAGGTTGAATAGATTCTTTTCAATTAATTACTAACTCGTTCTTTAATGTTCAATTAAAACTAACCCCTCAATGTAATCAAGGTTTCTAAAAAACCAGATAATAAATATTTTTCAACAAAAGAAAACAATGAATACACAATTCTATGAAAAACAAAGTATTGTGACCCTTTTATAACAATTCCATTACCAAGATTGATTATCAAAGAAAAGGTTTAGAGAAAGAGAGAATCACAAATAGAATTTATACTGGTTTAGTCCTAGAACAACCTACATCTCATTGTTCTAAGATCCCTTAGAACTTCCACTAATAGAGAATCAAGTACAAATACTATGAAATATCATTGTTCTAAGATCCCTGAAATTCTAATCTTCTCTTAAACCTTACAAGAGAAAGATCAGGAGTTGAAACTCTATCAACTCACACAAACCCTTGATAACCATAATCAAGGTAAAAAACTAGAAAGAAATTGAAATAGGATTGAATACACTTGAATGTGCAGATCACAATATCTTCAAGACTTTCTGTCCTTGCACAAACCATGATGAAGATCATCATGAATCTCTCTTTGAAATCCAGAGTGCTTCCCTTAGATGACTCTCAAAAATTATTTTCAAAAGATAAGATCTAAACAAGAGTTACTAATAAGAATAAACAAGTAATGATATATATAGTTTTAATAGAAAAAACATATTTAATTGATTAACAAATGGGGTAATCAATTAATTTTCTCAAATCCCTCATGTTCTGCATTTCCAAAAACATGGTAATCGATTATCTCGTTTCACAGAGAGCTTCTTAAGCTTCTATGGTTTCTGGAACAGTGGATTATCATATGTGGTAATTGATTATTTTGAAACACAAAAAGCTCCTTGATGGAGTGCCTTTAGTTAAATATTTCTTATATCATTCTTAGCTTATTTGACTTCTCTTGGACTTTTATTTTCTTATTCTAATTCAGTTTTTGTCTTAGGCAAGTAAGTGGGCTTAATTGCTAATTGTTACGTATTTTCGGATTTTTGCTCACTTGACATATCTGACTTGTGCAGGGCCTACAGAGTGCTACATAACTCCGAATGGAGCATTCTAGGAGTCCCTGGAAAGATAACAAAAAGATCTACAAGTTTTCTAGAAATAGCCCGATGCCAATTCTGTCATTTGGAGGGTCATTTTAAGCTTTGAAATCGGAACCTCTGCACTTGCAATTTTGGGCTGTGAATTTGATTTTATGGTTGTAAATAGCAAATAACTAGAATTGTTGGGTTTGTTTATGGCCCATTTTAAACTCCAGACCTTGTCACTACATATTAGTGACTTTAGTGAAACTTGAACAACACTTTACATTTTGCACAAACAAGTTTATTATTTCTTTTCTTTAGTTTTTAGAATCAAAAGCTTGTTCTTCATTTTCTCTCATTTGTTCTTCATTGTTCTTCATCTTCTTCATTTCCATTTTGCTATTCTTCCATTTTTCTGCACTTACTTCATGGGGCTTTCCTTGGTGATCATTATGGAAGGCTAAATAATCACTCAATCCAAGGATCCAATCCAAGCAAGAGGAGAATTTGAGTTCTGGTTTAGTATTTCGAATTCTGTGTGAATGTTCACTTTCTTATTCAATTGCTATTCTGTTTTCATGATTATGAATGCATTTAGAATTGAAAGCGGATTAGGTTATGGATTCATTGCCTAATTTTGAATATAAATCACAGATTAATTGGATGATATTTCAATTAGGGTTTGTGGTTTCAATTAATTTAGGGGTTAATTCGATTGAACTGCTTCTATTGAGATTGAATGAATGTTCATGATAAAATCAACTTATGAGAATGATGATGATTCAAATAGCTTGGGTTGGTGAATTGGATTGATGCTTTCTAATCTGTTTTACATTACTCCTTGATAATCTTGTTAATTTCTGCATTGTTCTTTAATTTTAGTTTGTGTTCTTGCATGTTTTACTTTGCGCATACCAACTGTTTGACAAAATTTCCCCTTATTATTACCAATGATTTGAAGCTAGAACCATATTGATCGTGTCTCTGAGTCGACCTAGGTTAATCCTGTGCTACAGAATTAGCGTAGTTTAATTGTTTTGAAGCCACACGACAAACGCTTATCAAAACTGGCGCCGTTGTCGGGGATCGAACCCGGGTCACCCGAAGGATTTCAAAAAATCTGTTTTCTGGTTATTGTCTGTTTTCTGTTTTCTGCTTACATTTCTGTTTATACATTCTGTTTTCTGTTTATCTGTATGTTTCTGTTTTCTGTCTGTTTATGTTGTTGTTTCTGTTTTGTTGCTGTTTTTATTGAATTTAGGCACTTTTGTTGCTGTTTTTATTGAATTTAGGCATTTTTGTTGCTGTTTTATTGAATTTAGGCACTTTTTCATGTTTTTCATAGAATTTCTAACTTGCATAAATTGTAAGAAATGTTAAAATTTTGGTTGGATTGAGAGGTTTCATGCTTGATGTGAATCATTGTTGCAATTGTTGAAGTGATAAGTAGGGTTGAGGAATAGAATTTAAGATGAATCATGTGTGATAGAATTATGCCTTGTGAGTTTTTGTGCCTTTGTGGATATGTTCTTTCATGTGTGAATTCACCCTTGTGCTAGATTACTCTATGTTTTGCCTTGCTTCTTTTGACATTCCTTGTTGCACATGCTTTGATTGAGATGATTTAGGTCTTCTTTCTTTTAGCCACACGACAAACGCTTATCACTCCTAAGTTTTCATATGAAATCGAATCGATTACAATAAGTGGTAATTAATTATTTCAAGGTACAATATCACCGTTAATATGAGCAATAGTGTAGAAAACTCTTACCAACTCAGGGTAGAATGTGTCCTTCATCTCCACAAGCTTCTTCAACCCATGATACTCAAGGAGTTCTGAAAAACCAAAACCTTGAGTCTTCAGCCATTCCAAGTTTAGAAACTAAGGTTGAATCAACTCCTTCTAAGCATAATTGTACTTGTAGGACGCTTCATAATGTTCCTTTGAAAATGATGAAGTGACCTAAGCAAAATCAACTTAGGGTAGAACATGTTGTCCTTTTGCCCTTATTGGAAGAGCGAACCTTGGTAGGCTTATTTTCCTTCTATGATTTTGTTTTTAGGGTTGTAGGTTTATGCCCAATGCTCTTCATCTTCTTGCCTTTAGTTTTAGCCATTGATGGAGGTTGAGGATAAGATGTGGATTCTGTCTCTTAGGGTTTGAAAAAAAAAAGGGTTGAGTGTTAGAGAAGTGAGGATTTTAGGTCAGGTTTGGGTATTTAAAAGAACAAAGTGACTACCTTTTCTTTTTTGAAAATGTTTCAGATATTCTGTAATCAATTACCAATTATTGTAATCGATTACAACCTTGCCTAAAAAGGGTTTAAGGCCTCTGCAAAAGTGGTAATTGATTACCAATCAGTGTAATATATTACTCCAGACCCTTAGAACCTAAGATATTATCCTCAACTCGAATTAATCGATTATAAAATCATGTAATTGATTATCATGTATGATAATGTAATTTTTTTTATAGAAAATAACATGCTAAAAATATTTTCATGTTTTCTAAATGAACATATAACAAACAAACACATAAAAAAGCATAACAGAAACAAATGAATGTGTACATGAAATGAATGTAGGCTCCCCTATTGGCTCAATTGAGATTAAACTCACCTAAAATGCAAAGTTCATTACGAAGATGGTAGAATCTATCCTTTGCTAAAGGTTTGGTAAAAATGTCAACTAATTGTGAGTCTATATCAACAAACTCAATGTGTGACATAGAGAATACTTGTTGTAGCTAGGAGTGGCAGAGTAAAAACTCATTAGTAATCAGTTTGATTAGTAGAACCCTTTATAGTTTCATAAAGGAGAACTCGATGTAACTAAGGTTGAGTGAACCCATATAAACATTGTGTTTTTACTCTAACTTTTGTTATAACTTATCTATTTTCAATTGCTTTTATCTTATCTTTGGACACAAAATTTTTATTCAATCTTTGTTTGTGAAAACCTATTTTTAATGGTTGGGCACTATGGTTAAGAGCATTTTCTTTAAACTTGTGATAAGTAGATTTTGAAAATTATTTTGTCTTTAGAAAAAGATTTAAGTTTTCCTAATACACTATTCAACCCACCCTTCTAGTGTGATATTTTTCATTTTAGTTGGTATCAAAGCTCGACCGCTTCGTTGAGCTCCTGACAGGGTAGAGGAAGAAATATCCTGAAAAAAGATGGAAAACAAAGGACAAACTATAAATAAACCACCACTTTTCAAGGGTGTGAGATATGACTATTGGAAACAAAGAATGATTGCATTCTTTGAATCTTGTCACATCGACATGTTGGACGTAATGGAGAAAAAAAACTATATTCCCTATTATGACAACGTTAATAAGCTTCCAAGGGAGAGATGAACTGATGAACAAAAATAGAGATTCTTGTTGAACTTTAAAACAAGAAATTCCATAATGTGTGCTCTATCTCTGGAAGAGTATACAAAGGTCCACAACTTCAAAAGCACTAAAGAGAAAAAAAAAATTAGTCTTTTTACTTGAAAATGTGAGATGTTTACTATGGTTGAAAATGAAGACATACAAAATATGTTTCGATGTTTTCAGACCATATTAAATGAACTTGTAGGTCTTGGTAAATCTTGTGATAGCTATGATCATATTGACAAAATCTTAAGAAGTGTGCCTAGACAATGGAGACCACAGGTGATCGTTGTAATGACCCGCCTCATCGCTACTGTATCATACTCTTAATTATGCTTTTAATGGTAATTTATGTCTAAAAATCCCTTTAAGTTTGTTTATAAAAATAGTAGTAAATTTTTCGTAAGTGTAATCAATATCACAAATCAAAACTCAAATATACAAAGAGGCAATACATCATAATACTTGTATATTAATAATCATAAGTTGGTGGTAAATATAAATAACCAAGTCTAAATTGTACAAAATTCTCAAAAGAAATAAGGATTTAAATGATAGGGTGTAACTAGCAAAATGTCGGGGTGTAGTCATTAGACCAAGGGGTGTAACTAGCAAAAATACAACCCTTGTTCGGGATCTTGCCCATCTACATCCCAGCTACTTGGCGGCTCCAACCAATATAGGTCATCTTCCTGGTCTCCTACTGCTATTTATCTGCTCACACGAACATGGTTCGCGATCATCATAGGTACCAATCCATAAGGTACTACGAAGCAAAGGTAAGTCCATAATGTAAAATAATAATTAAATAAATATCATCAGTTATAAAAAGACAACTTGAGCATTGTAAAATCACAACAATATTCAAATATATTATCACACATTCAACCATGGACAATCAGTCCAAACACATTTCACAATTCATCTTAAAATGACTAGTCATGATGCATGTTCCAGACTTATCTCTTAGTCAATACAATGTGGTACCATCCTCATGGAAATAGCCTTTCTCAGGAAAATGATGCAGAAGCTCATCAAGGTCACTCTGTTGTGCACAGGTTGCTCCCCTCTCATGGTGATCAGCCCTGAGTCACAAGGGAGTTCCAAATAGAGATGTCCCTCTAGTACCTCTGTACCCTACTACCACCATCCTATTTCCATTATGCATGATGTATGTACATGGGCTCTATCAACGTATGACCCAGGCCCATGCTCAACTCGACTCGGGTAGGATAATGTCATACGCCCCCCATATACATATATACTGACCCATTCTCGGGTACACTGATGCACTGACAGTGGTCCTTGCAAGGTTAACCACCCGGTCCCAGCATCTCACGTCAATACATAAATATCACCATGGCTCCATCAATGTATGACCCAGCCACAGGATCAACTCGTCCTGGCTAGGATAATGTCATACACCCCCATGGGTATTTATGTATATCCAAACGCATTTAGATTACCATGGACACTATCAATGTATGGCCCTATCCGGGATTAACTCATCCCAGTTAGGTTAATGCCATACACCCCCCATGATATTAATGCATTTAATGACTTAAGCCAATACAATGGCCAATCTCAACGTCATTCAAAACACTACAAACAAGTGAATAGGTGTGCAATATTAGGTGTTCGGATTGGCACTTAGCCATAACAACTGATATAACAATCCTGAACAAGGTCAGACAAGGGCACAAGGTTGTCCGTGTAAGGAAGCCCGGTAATTCTTTAAGAAAGGTACGAGCTCTGCCAAGTAGGAACCCGGTAGCTTTTTAAAGAAAAGGCATGGGCTCTGCTGAGTAAGTAACCCGGTAGCTCTATTCCCAAGAAGATACAAGCTATAATAGCTCTAGGAAACAACTCCAGGTAAGAAACCCGGTATACAAAGACTAAGTTACGTCCCGCATGCACACATGCATGATATTTAAACCATACAACTCGGCATTTCCATCTAATAGCCATCATCACATCACGAGGGATATATAACTCGGCCTACCCATCTCGGTAACCGACATCACATCACAAGGGATATATAACCAGCTTACCCATCCCAGTAGCCAACATCACATCACAAGGGATACATAACTCGACTTACTCATCCCGGTAGCGGACATCACATCACAAGGGATATATAACTCGACTTACCCATCCCGGTAGCTGACATCACAACACAAGGGATATATAACTTGGCCTAACCATCCCGGTAGTCGACATCACATCACAAGGGATATATAACTCAGCTTACCCATCCCAGTAGCTGACATCACAACACAAGGGATATATAACTCGGCCTACCCATCCCGGTAGCCGACATCACAACACAAGGATTTTGACACATGCAACTCAGCCAACCCTTCCCGGTAGCCAAGGTCACAACACAACAGTGCTTTAATATATATATATATATATATACCCAACTTACCCAACCCAGTAGTCGTCTTCCTCACACTATTTACCGACACGATCAATATATCTTACACAGCATATTAAACAACAGATACACATTTTAACACAACCATGATATCAAAAATTATTATTAACACAATAAACTCCCCTTACCTTAACAAGGATTCTTTTCTTTCGATCTTAACATGTGTTTTGTTTGAACACTCGTTCTCACAGCGACCAAGGATGAAAGTTAAGCTTCGTTCACGAATTCTTCTTAACAGAGAGGATTTTTCGCTGCTGCTACGATGGTTCTTGAGAATTTAAGTGGTACAGAAGGTGGAAGAAGAGAGATTTCTGGTGCAAAGATTTTAGAGAGAAAAAGAAGAAAAACATGTCCAAAAGTGAGAGTGAACCATTCTTCCGCTTTAGACTTATTTATAGACGAAACATTTAGGCAAGTTGCGAACAACTTGATTCAGCCAGCTATCTCAGCCACCATAGTTGCCCACTTGCGTGACCAAACAACCACCATAGCCACCACCATTTTTACTATGTGTGTACGAATAGCTTATCTCAGCCACAAAATTTGACTTTCACCTTTCATGCACAAACACCCATGCAAAACACTTTAACAGATTTCAAGATTTATTTTAAACAATTAATCAACACAAATATCTTTCTACATGCAAAATTTCAGGGTGTTACAATCGTGCTAAAAGCATAAAAGAATCTTGACAATCTATCCATAGAAGAACTCATTGGTATTCTCAAGGTTCATGAGTTTAAGCTCCAACAAGAAAATGAAGGGAAGATAGGAAAGTCACTAACACTCAGCATCTAGAAGACAAAAAAGCCTTCATCGTCTAGAACTCCCTCATCTAGAGCATCATCAAAAGCATTAAGTGTGGACAACTCCTCTGATGATGAATTCAAAGACAAAGAAACTGATGATGATGATGATGAGTTGTCTTTCATTTCAATAAAGATCAGAAAGATGTGGAGAAACAAAAATGGATCAAAATAGAAGAACTCATCCAAAATATTCTTGAAAGAAAGAAGGGACAATGAGAAGAGTCTGGTCATATGCTATGAGTGCAAGAAACCTGGACACTTTAAATCATAATACCTAGAATTGGAAATGACCAAATACAGAAAGAAATATTTGAGCTCAAAGGGAAAGAAAGGATTAATCAACACATAAGGAGGAGAACTGGATGACTCCAACTCAGATGAAGAGGAGGAAGAGCAACCCAATCTGTGTCTAATAGTTGTATTATATAAGAAGAGGCAAAGTCAAAATTAGAAGAAGAGGTAGATCTTGATAATCCTGAACCTTTAAAATGAGCTTATCATGAACTACTTTTGAACTCTTCCATTCTCTCAAAAGCTTACAAGTTGTTAAGAAAATATTTCAAAAAATTGTCTAAAGATCACACTGAACTTCAAAAGATATGTGAAGCTGATGCTGACAATTCTTTGGAAAATACTGGTCAAATGAATGAAGCACATGAAACTCTAAAAGGAAGAGGAAGATAAGATTCACTATGAGAATAGGGAATTATCCAAAGAATGAGATGTCCTTTTGCAAAACTTTCATGATTTAGAAACAAAAATTAAGGTATTCCAAAATGAGTTGAAGGTGCTCAATGAGTTACAGGATTACCTCAATGAAGAAAGGTGTGATCTTTGGAGAAACTACATTTTTCTACAAAAATATTATGAAGACTTGGAAAATAGTAGGAATGATCTTTTTGAAGAAAATGAGACACATAAAAAGTTTGTGAAAGTCTTAAGTGACAAGCTTGTGAGAAATGATGCCTTGAGAAATCAACCTCAAGATGTTGTAAAACTTCATGAGGAAATTGATATTTTGAAGGTAACGTTAGCCAAATTTTTCAAAGGAACTGACTTTCTTGACAAATTGTTGAGATATAAAAGAAGTCCTTTGAACAGATCTGGTCACAATTACAGGTAAAATGTTTGTCCATTATTAGTCTATTTTGTCTGTTATTGATATCGGAAATTTGAACACAACATCTAAGTGCAAGGACCTACCAAATAAAGGAACATCTAATGCATACAACACTAACAAAAAAAGACCCAAAAGGATTTGGTACCTAAAGAAAAGATTATTCCTATTGCAAATGTGCTTGATAGAATGAAAGAAACTCCAGTCATGATACCAGGACAATGGCTGCTTACATTCCATGATAAGAAAAAGGTCTGTGTGCCAATGCTCGATTTTAATGCATGGTGGAACAATAACTTCTAGAAAGAATCAATAAGAAGTGACATTTGGAGTGAGTACTCTCTCCACTCATTCATATGTCCTTACTTGTTAAAGGCCCAAAATATAACGTACTTAGAACAAGTTAATTGTGTAACAGTAGAAATGTTATCTCCTTTAACAAACTTAAGTGTTCTATCCAAAGTCCATGATATAGATTACTCCTCACCACAACAAGGTAAATTCATTTTCCTAAAACTACTAATCAGGTTTTTTTTTATCACATTTGATCAATGGTATGGCATTCAAACTTGATTGTATAATCTAAGATTCATCTCAAAATTGTAACCTTTAAAAAGGTATTCAAGTCTGTCATATGAAGTTGATTGTGTATGAAATGGAAGTTTCTTTGAATAAAATATAAAAAGGAGGGTGTTTTACTATCTTCATCTCCACCTCTTTAAAAATACTACACCTTTATTAAGTTTTTGAAAGTTGTATATTGGGATAGTAAATGGAGAAGAAAATGCAACTCTGGACGTTTTCTTTAGATAAAAATGGACTATGCTCCTTTTCATTAGGATGAGTCTTTTGAAGTTTGTAAAAAGACTTAAAATAAATTTTGGAGGGATTAATAGTCCAACATTTAAAATCCGTGAAGATAGATAATTTACTATCTTTAAAAGAATTTAATGAATCCATGGACGCAAAAGACAACAAAAGAACAACAATCAACCCCTTCTTTGTCAAAGGTAATTATATGTAATTGCAAGGTATGGATAAATATACATTAGAAAATCTCAATAGAAAGGTAGATTCCTTAATATTGTTCTCTATCACAATTTATACACAAGCATTCTAGTTAAGTGTCCAATGAACTCATTGTCCAAAGGCACGTAACCAATACATGTGCATATGATAAAACATGTACTGCCCAAAGTATGGACTATTACACTTTCTATTTGCACATGACTGCTCTTTGTACTTGTTTCTGAGTTACGTAGACAACTTTGAAATGTGACATGTTAAGCTCTGTGTTGAGTCATTTATGGCAAGTAACTAAACCAGTTCAACATATCAAACTGCTCCACGTGTTATCCAAAATGAGCATTACAAATCATAAATCTCCTCATATTTCCTAAAAACAACCACTTAAAACCTTCCAAACCTTAGTAAATTCACTAAACTGCTCTTACAAACCCTAACATTTAACTATCTCTCTCTCTCACCAAACATTTTGAATCTCAAACTTTCCAAGACTCTACAATGTAGAATGCAAAGCATGTTTCAACCTCTAAATTAAGGAGAATTAGTGCAGATCATGCTAAGATGGATATTAATACTTCTTCAATATTCCTAAACTTGAAAAAAAGGTCTGAGTCTAGACAGTAACTTGAAGCTCTATGGCATAAGAGCTTATTTCAACAAGCCTCATAAGATTTACTTTAAACTCATTAGGAGTTTCTAGAGGAATTCAAAATTTACTACAATTACTCAATTAGTTGGATACGCCTTTTGGGTCATAGTTCAATTATCTGATAAGCACCTAATAGAATCCATAGGGCTAGAATACGAGACTAACATCTATCATGATACCTGGTTGACAAAGTTTGACAAAGAAGGAACAAAAGAAAGAGCTCTCATGGGAAAAAATTGCAAAGGGGAGGGTCAAAAACTCCTATAAAGAGATATAACTGACAAGGCCAAGATCTAGCAATAGGTCTGTAGCAAATGTCTTCAGCATAAAGGTGGATCTAAGGATGCCATCTCTAGACACCATCATTTTTCTCTATTTCACTTCATGAAAGGAATCCCCTTTAATATCTCACACGTCATGTATGTTCATCTGACTAATCACATGAAGGGAGATGGGAAGAACCAAGAGATCATCTCTCCTGCTCTGCATAACATGTTGTCCTTGAAACAAGGAGTATATAGTCAGTTTATGTTAAGATGGACACCAGAACAAATACATGAAGTTTTTCATAAAGGTGGAGGCATAACCGTTATTCAATAGAACTTTGGCATAAACAATGTCAAAGTTATGCATATTCTTGTGGAAGAAACTCCTGACGTTGTAGAGCAAGTAGTGGATGAAAGCGAAAGAAATATATGCCCAAAGCCTATAAATCTACCTACTAACTTGCTAGGAATAACCAAACTTATCAACAAGATCAAAGGAATTCTATTGGGAAAAGAGAATAAAAGGGTAACACGCAAATGTGCCTTAATGGAAGTGATTGAGGATGATAGTGAAGAAACGAAGTCTGATGATCTCATTCATAAAGGACAGAGAACTAAGAAAATAAATTATCCCAGAGTTGCAGTGTACAATACCACATCAAAGAAAGCCAAAATTATGAAAAGTCCACCAAGACAGAGGGAGAAACGAAAGAGAAAAATTCCTCACCTTCATTGTCATGGCACTGGACTTGAATCCATCAGCATCAACTCTTACTTTGATGACTCAAACTCAGATGCAAATGATGATGACCTTCATAAGCCAATCAATGTCATATATGGCAAGAGATTAAGGGCTGAAACATAAGAAAGCCTAATGAAGCAAAATCATCCAAAAACCAGAAGTTGCCCACCTTTAATGCACCTATTCACAAGCATCCAAGGGTGAAGTATACTACCTAAAGGACCAAAGGTCAAGTTCAAAAAGGAAATAATGAGAAAGCAGCTGCACCCAAGAAAAGGGAAATTAGAAAGCTACCTATGCCTATTGAAAATTTCAATGATGATTAGACACCACTACCTCCACCCATATAACCTTAACCTTCATCATCTTCTCCACCCTCCAACCTTTATCAACCTCCTTAACCATCCAAATCTCAAACCAAACACAAAGACAACTGTCTACCAACCATGCCTAAAAAGAAAAATCCTTGCCTAAGTATCGATATCTTGATAATTGGCTTGTTATTACTCAAGAAGAAGAAGAATTATTTGTCCTCAACAGCCTTAAAGACCCATCATCCACTGTATCATAGATGCTAATATAGAACCTACAACAATAATGTATCATAGATGCTACTATAGAACCTACAACAAGCTCAGTAGAACATGTTGGGTGTTGTTGTCGTCCAACCACATGCTATTGTCAAACAATAACCAACTCCAAGCATTCTACCTGCACTTGTTGAACCACTACCACCATCTTCACCACCACTAGATCAACCATCTCTACGAGCACCAACTCCAGAGTGACAATTATGTCTAATCATCATTTCTTTCTTTGAACCGTAAGTCTTTTTGTTAATGACAAAAAGGGGAGAAGACTAAGTAATTTTGATTTATGTAAATGATAACTAATGTCGCATCACTTCAAAACAAATAAGACTATGCTAATTCTGTAGCACAGGATTAATCTAGGTCGACTCAGAGATACAATCAATTTGGTTCCAACTTCAATTCACTGATAAACAATAGGGGGATTTTAATTGAACAATTTGCAGACAATGAACAAAAATTGTGAAAACACAAACAAAAATTGAAGAAAAATGTAGAAACTGATAGAATTGATAAAAGATATTGTAAAACATGTTAAAGAATATCAATCCAATTCACCAAACCAAGCAATGTGAATTATCATAGTTCTCAGACAATGATCTTATTATGAAAGTTCATTCAATGTCATCAGAAGCAGTTCAATCAAATTAACTCCTAAATTAATTGAAATCATAAACCAGATTGAAATATCATTCAAACAATCTGTGATTAAAATTTGATATTAAGAAATGAATCCATAACCTAATTCATTTCCAATCCTAAACACATTCATAATCATGAAAATTGAAGAGAGGATTGAAATACCAAACCAGAACATTCACATAGAAATTAAAATACCAAACCAAAACTCAAATTCTCCTTGCTTAGACTAGATCCTTGGATTGATTGATTATTTAGCCTTCCATGATCATCATCAGTGGAAGAGCTACAAGATTTGTGCAAGAAAATAGAAGAACAAAAATGAAATGAAGAAGAAAACTGAAGAACAATTGAGAGAAAAATTTTAATTCTGAAAACTTGTAAAAAAAACTAAAAATTCTGTTTGTCCCAAATGAAGTCACTCTCTCTCTAACTAACTAATTACACTAATATATAGTGACTGAGTTAGTAGGAAAGGATGGGCCACGATTAGGCCCATCTAATCTAACTAATTATGCTAATTACACCAATCAAACCCAACTTGTAGCCCAAAGTTCAAGTGTAGCGGTTCTGACTTCCAAGCCTAAAATGACCATCAAAATTATAGAATTGGCCTCAGCTTATCTGTAAAAAAATTGTAGCTCTTTTCCTTATCTTTTGAGGGACTACTCATATGCTCCATTTAGAGTTCTGTAGAATCCTCTAGGTCCGACACAAGGAAGATAGGTCAAGTAAGCAAAAAATCTGAAAATAAGCAACAATTATCAATTAAGCTCAATTGTTTGCCTAAGACAAAAACTGAGTTAGAGAGAGAAAATAAAAGTCCAAGAGAAGGCAAATAAGATAAGAAGAATAGAAAAATCAATCAGTAAACAACAAACTCTAAAAATAATACAAGTGTGGTTTGGTGATCTCTTGTGTGTTTTAAGTTATTCATTGTTATATACATGCTCTGCTTGTTTATCCTTAATATTCATCATCTGCTACATGCATAAAGTCTATTGAACTCAGGGGGAGTTTCTACAAATCTTTATAGATATATATATTTTCTCTGATATTATTGTTTTGATACATAACTCATAATCATGCATTATCTTTCTATCTTATCATGATTATGTTTTATCTTGATCAAAATTTATATGGTTTGTCATCATAAAAAATGGGAGATTGTTAAGTTTATACAGTCCATTGTCAACTAGACAATCCATCCTTGCCCATTATTTTGATAATCACAAAGGTATAAATTATTGATGGACTAATGAGTTATTCTTAAGTGAACATGACCTACTGTATATAAGCACACTTTGTATTATTTCTTATTAGTGTGTGTCCAATCACAAGTGGAAACTGTTTTATTAAAGAGTAATATCTAGCATCCAATGCACTGTTATAAACTAGCATTCACTTCTTGTGAAAATCAATGTCTATAAACGTTGTACTAAAATCAGTGTTAGTTATATAGGGAAGTGCACGAACTTAACTTTTGCAATTTCATTTTTTGTCTCTCTTATTTTGAATTACTAAAATTTGAATTTAAGGAAGGACATACTATAAGGGAATAGAAAGATTCACAGGAATATTCCTCAGAGGTCACTATCACTAAAGAGAAGAAGCACATGCAGTTGTTTGTACTTTAATTCTTTCTCTCCACAAGAGTGAGACACATAGCATTTCCTCTAACTGTGAGACAACGGTAAAATCGGATACAAGTTCTAATCCATAAAAAATACTTTCATAAAGTCTATAAAAAGTGACAAAGGCTATGTTATCAATAAGGAACGAAATACAAAGTGAAAAGCAAGAGCACTTTGAAGTGAGAATTTTTCAAGTCATTGGACAACATTGAATAGTGCTTAATTAGTTCATTCTTTTTGTAGCAAAGTTATTCATTTGGATTCAAGCTTAATTGTTTATCCACTTTATTGAGTGGTTTGAATCATTGTATTCATTTCAAACATTATTTGTTTAAGAAAGCTAGGAGTGACTTAGTGTTAAACAATACTTGGGTGTCTTAGATTCAAGGGGAGTCTAAGGGTGTGACAGTAATGGCCTAGAGAATACTATTGTATCCTAGAGTGGCACGACATAATACTTGTTTGTAATCAAGTTTTGATTAGTTGAATCTTTCATTGATTTCTGAAGGAGAACTGGACGTAGCTCTGTTTGAGTGAATCAATATAAACTAAGTGTTTCTAATTATCTCTTAAGCTATTTGATTAGTATTTTCTTAAGCTTATCATGAAAAAATTTGTCACACAAGTGTTCTTTTGAAAAACCTTTGTGAAAATACTGTTTTATCAATCACTAGAGGACAATGTTTTTGTTTTCACCAAAACTGGTTTTAATCATTGAACAACACTATCAGTAACTTGGTTTTTAAATATATGTTTGTGAAAAAGTTTTCATTTTTATCTAACACACTAATCAACCCCCCTTTTTAGTATGATATGTGTTATTTAAGTTGGTATCAGAGTTCAGCCTCTCAGGTTGAGTATTCAACAATATAAAAGACATGATCCAATCAAAGAAAGAATTGGAAGAAGGATATGCTACCAGCAAGCCACCACTATATAAAGGAGTCAAAAATATGACTACTTGAAGGAAATGATGATTGCATACTTCGAGTCTATACATATTGATCTGTGGAACATTGCGGAGAATGGAAACCACATTCCATATGATGCTGAGCTAAATAAGATCCCTAGAAGTCAATGGACAAAAGAGCAAAAACAAAGATTTATGCTCAACTACAAGGCTCAAAATGCTCTGTTATGTGCTCTCTCTGGGGAAGAATACACCAAAGTCCACAACTTCGTAAGTGTCAAGAAAATGTGGCCCAGATTGGGCATAACATATGAAGGGACA
Organism: Glycine latifolia; assembly: GCA_013407115.1. Classification (NCBI taxonomy): domain Eukaryota; kingdom Viridiplantae; phylum Streptophyta; class Magnoliopsida; order Fabales; family Fabaceae; genus Glycine; species Glycine latifolia. The sequence goes on from QARZ01000578.1 coordinate 315,456, forward strand.
CCACAAGTAAAGAGGAAGCTAAGTCTCTTTACCCATGAGTATGAATTATTTACTATGGTAGAAGGTGAAGACATGCAATGTATTGGAAAGTTTGTCTAGAAAGTGGAGACCATAGATTACAGCCTTGAGAGCTCTAAAAAATTGTGATACCATGTCCCTTGAAGAACTTGTTGGAACCTTAAAGGTCCATAAACAAGAACTTCAACAAGATGAATGAGTCAAGGAGGGAAAATCTCTTGCTCTCGATGATTAGAAAGCACCATTGTCCAAAGAATCTTCATCTAGGTCATCATCCAAAAGTATGTCCACAACATTGAGCATGAACAACTCTTATGAGGAACCTAATGAAGAATATGATAAGGATGATGAGTTGGCTTTCATCTTGAGAAAGATCAGGAAGATGAGGAAAAACAAAAGTGAGTTTAGATGGAAGAACTCCTCCAAGAAGGTGTTCAAGGAGAAGAAAGACAAAGAAAATAGATCCATTGATGCTATGAGTGCGAGAAGCCTAAACACTTCAAGTCAGAGTGCCTAGAATAGGAGACATCCAAGGACAAGTATGAGCATTACAAGTCCAAGGACAAGAAAAGTCTGATGAGCACTTGGAAGGATTTGAATGAAACCACCTTTGATGAAAAAGGAGAATAGGAAGCCAACCTATGTTTGATGGCCAATACAACTTCTATAGAATCAGAATCTGAACAAGAAAAGGTAGATGTCGATGACCCTAAATCTTTAAAACTCACCTATCATGAACTAGTTTCAAACTCGTCCATTCTTTCAAAAGCTTACAAAAGCTTGCAAATTTTTTTGAAGAAACTGTCCAAAGATCATACTGAACTAAAAGAAATCCATCAATCTAAAGGTATAATCTCTTTGATAGAAACTACTTAAAACAATGAACCTTATGAAACCTTGAAAAAAAAGCTTTGTCTAGAAAATGAAAAGGTTTCCGAAGAATAAGATAATAAGATACTTTGATGAAGGACTTTCACATTTTCGAAGGTAAAATTGAAGTTCTACAAAAAGAGTTAAAAGAACTCAATAAACATCAAGATCACCTGACTAAAGAAAGGTATGACCTCTGAAAAGAATGTGCACAAGCTCACAAAGATTATGAAGAATTGAAAAAGAGTAAACATGATCTTTGCGTAGAATGTGAAAATCACATAAAGTCTATGAAATTCTTAAATGATAAGATTTTAAAGAATGAAAATTAAAAAGGTCAACCTTAAGATGTTGTTAAACTCAATAAGGAGATTGATACTTTAAACACAACCTTAGCCAAATTTGTTGGAGGAATTGAAAATCTTGACAAACTTTTGAGACATAGCAGATTTCCAATAAACAAATCTAGTCATGGGCATAAGGGAGATATATATGTTCACTATGAGGGTACTATTGTTTGTTATTTTTGTAGCAAAGTAGGACATATGATGTTCAAGTGCATGGAATTACCTAAGAAGGGTGTGCCCAATGCATTTCGAATTAATAAGAAACGACCCAAGAAGATTTAGGTACCTAACAAAAAAATTATTCCTATTGTAGATGTCGTTGACAACAGGAAAGACACACCGATCATAGTACCTAGACAAAGGCTGCTTACAACATATGATAGGAGAAAGGTGTATGTTCCAATGTCTGGCCCCTATGCATGGTGGAATAGTAACTTTCAGAGGGAATAAAAAAGGGCTAATAACAAGAATAGGTAAAATAGGTATACCACAATATCCACATATTGATAATGTTTTATTTGTTGAAGGTTTAAAACATAATTTGTTAAGCATAAGTCAATTGTGTGGCAGTGGATATGATGTTTCCTTTAACAAGGATAAGTGTATCATCCATAGCAGCAATGGGTCCTTACTCTTATATGCAAGAGGAAAGGTAATCTTTAAAAGATTAGACTAGGTGAGCTATTACATAAAAATGTATCGTGCATACTTTCTATCAAAGAAGATCACTAGGTATGGAATAAGAAAATTGACCATGCCAGCTTGAGGTTAATCTCAAAGCTACAAAAGCCTAACCTTGTAAGAGGTCTACCAAGTATGTCATACAAAGATGATTTACTTTGTCAAAAAATAAAACAAGTTAAAAATTTGTTTTCTAGCAAAAACATGGTTTCCACCTTAAGATCTTTAAAACTATTACATCTTGATATGTTTGGCCTAACTAGAACAACCTAAGTAAGTGGAAAAAGGTATGGACTGGTCATAGTGGAGGATTACTCTAGATGGAGTTGGGTTACGTTCCTAGCCCACAATACTGAGTCCTATTGTGTCTTCTTTAAATTTTGTAAAAGAGTTCAAATTGAAAAGGAAGTATGAATTGCTTTAATCAAAAGTGATCATGTAAATTTGAAAAGGAAAATTTTCAACTGTCCTGTGAGGAAAATGGTATTCTTCACAACTTTTTAATTCCAAGAATGCCTCAACATAATTGTGTGGTTTAAAGGAAGAACAAATCATTACAGAAATGGCAAGGACCATGCTTAATGATAATTATACTTCTAAGCACCCCTAGGCTAAAGCAGTGAATACTGCCAGTTATTTACAAAACAAAGTTTACATAAGACCCATTCTGAAAATGACTTCGTATGAATTGTGGAAGGAACACAAACCTAAAATATCATACTTTCATCCCTTTGGATGTCAATGTTTCATTTTAAACACTAAGGACAACTTAGGAAAGTTTGATTCTGAGAGTGATAATGGAATATTGTTTGGCTACTCTAAAAACATCAAAGGAATATATAGTATATAACTTTAGGACCTTAGTATTTGAAGAAGTTATCCATGTGAGGTTTAATGACACCAAGCCTGATAAGGAAATATTAAACCTAGATGAGTCCTTTGTAGATCTAAGGTTGGATGATGAAATCAAAAACTTTGTCATCTAGTCACAGCAAGAAACTGCAATGTCCAATCCATCATTGGACAATCATCAAGAAGAGATAAGGGAACTAACTAGATGCAATATGAAAAAGAATGATCTAGAAATCCAAATCATTGGTGATCTAACAGAAAAGTCCAAAGCAAAGCATCTTTCACTTTAAGGTCCTACAACATTGATCTTACAAATTGAACCCAAACACATAGATGAGGCAATGCAAGATGAAAACTAGGTTGATGTATGGAAACTAATGGAGCTACCTAAGGACAAGAAGGTTGTTGGAGCTAAGTGGATGTTTAGAAACAAAATGGACAAGGAGGGTAAGGTTGTGAGAAACAAATCAAGATTAGTCACTACTAGTTACTCACAACAAGAAGGTATTGATTATATTGAAACTTGTGCTCCCATTGCTCGTCTTGAAGAAATATGCACTTTACTTTCACTTGCTTCTTATAACAAAATAAAGCTATATCAAATGCACATAAAAAGCACATTTCTGAATGGACTTATCCAAGAGGAAGTTTATATGGAACAACCTCCTAGGTTTGAGAGTCATACTTTTCCTTATCGTGTTTTCAAACTTAAACAAAACTTTATATGGTCTGAAACAAGTTCCTCGAGCTTGGTATGAAAAGCTTAGTTATTTTCTTCTAGAAAATTGATTTGAAAGAAAAAATGGACACAAGTTTGTTTCGCAAAAACTATGACCCAATTTATTTTAGTTAAAGTAAAAGTTAATAATATTATTTTTGGTGCTATTAATGAATGTCTTTGAGAATTTTTCTAAACTTATGGAAATTGAGTTTGAAATGATCATGATGTGAGAACTAAAATTCTTCCTTGGTCTAACAAATCAAGCAAATAAGCAAAGACATATATATTCATCAGACCAAGTTTGTGAAGGAGTTGTAGAAGAAATTCAACATGAACGATGCAAAGGAAATGAAAACCCCAATGCATCCAACCACATATCTTGGATTGGATGAGGAATCCAATAAAGTGGACAAAACCCAAAACAGAGCAATGATTAGGTAATTACTGTGTCTAGACATGACATAATGTTTACTGTATGCTTGTGTGGAAAATTTTAAAAAGAACCAAGGTAAGTCCACTTAATTGTTGTTAAAGAATCTTTAGATATCTTATTGACACTTCAAACCTTGGTCTTTGCTTTAAAAGAGGGAAAGATTCTAGATTATCAAGTTACTATGATGTTGATTATGCTGGAGATAAACTTGAAAGAAAGAGAACCAATGGAAGTTGTCACATCATTGATACCAACTTAGTAACTTGGATATGTAAGAAACAAGTATCAACTACATTATCCACTGCTGAAGCAAAATACATATCAGCTACAAGTTTTTGTGCTCAACTTCTTTATATAAAGAATCAGCTAGAAGACTACAACATCTATGATAGTAACATTCGTAACTTTTTGTGATAATAAAGTTTCTATTAGTCTCTCTAAAAGTCCCACATTGCATTCAAGGGCAATACATATAGAAATTACACATCACTTTATAAGAAACCATGTTCAGAAAGGGATAGTGGACTTACAATTTGCACTCACTGATTATCAACTTGCTGACATATTTACAAAACCAATTATTGAGGAAGATTGATTCTACTTAGGAATCAACTTGCAATGGACTTTATAAAGGAATGACTTAATGTTTATATGTCGTTCAATCTGACTTTAGCGTCTAGAGGATTCACTGTTCAATGACTCTAAGTTATTAACATGTGCATCCAATGTATAGATGTACTCATATCATAAGCACTATGTTATTTAAGTTAAAACACATTATTTTGGAAAGAAAGCATTGTAGTGTTGTTGCTAAGTCACTTCTTGATTAGCGAGTCTCATGATTGCATTTCAAAAAATCCCACAACAACCTCTCACCTTCAAAAGATCAAAACCACCAACCTTATTTTTCATCAAACATTTTAGTTACATAAATCTGTTGGATATAGGGGGAGCAACTTGAAGTTTGAAGCTTAGGACTTGGAAGAATGTTTTGAGCTTTCCACATGCCTTGAAGAATGTAATTCAAAATGAAGTGTATGAAGAAGCCAATCTGTTGATCCTTGCATTGCATGCACTTAATCATTTACATGCTTAAATGTCTACATCAAAGAATTAAAGCTATTTTTGAAAAGAACTAAATAGGCAATGTTTTTGGAAAAATTCAAAACTTACTGTTTTAATCGATAACACTACGGTTTAATCGATTATTTGCTTTGATTTTAAATCTGGAAAATCATTGAAGAACAATTTAATCAATTACCATTTCTTGTAATCGATTACATAGTGTTAAAAGAAAAAACATGCATTACTGTTTTAATCGATTACCAGTTCTTGTAATCGATTACACAAAGCTTTTTAGAAAAACATGGTTTACTGCTTTAATCGATTACCATGATTTGATTTGTAATCGATTACAGCTTGATTTAATTGATTATTCTGTTCATTGTTCAAACCCAGAAATCAGCATGAACACTTTAGTCGATTAAGTGGCAATTAATCGATTACACAAGACTTTTGTAATTGATTATTTGGCGCGTTTAATCAACTACAGTTAGTTACAAAAAGCTGTTATAAATAGGAGTAAGGCTTGGCTTGAGATTTAACTTGAATACTTCGAATTTTCTGAATACACACAAGCCTTCACAAAGTTAGAAAGTGATTTTCTGGGTTAACTAACTTCTTGTCCCACTCTTTAATCTTCATGGGTATTGAATGATTTCTTAGGCAAGAGTTTTCAAAGAAGAATAGGAGAGAATGTTCTGAAATTCATTTTGTTCATTCAACTCTGATTGATAAACCACATGCATTCATATTCATTGGATCATCAGGTTGTTTCTCTCCATTCTCTTTGGTTGTAAATTTGTTCTTGCAATATTTGTTATTTGGTGCTATTGTAAATTGTTCTTTGAAGCTTGTACTAGAGTAGTGTTCTCTAGGGAAGAACAGAGTAGTGTTCTCTGGTTCTTGTTCTCTAGAAGTCTAATAGGGTTTTAGATTTCTTTTCTTTATCTAGAGTTGATAAAGAGTGTTTGTAATAAAGCTTGTAATAACTGAAATTTATAATAGTGGAACTCTAATCTAGTGTTGATTAGAAGAAACTGGATGTAGCTTCTCTTGAGAAGTGAACCAGTATAAATTCTAGT